>DWCF01000853.1:0-37540 GCA_018230265.1 Delias oraia
TTTGATTGAAAAAATAAAAATAATTTATTTAAAACTTGCTTTATAAATTACAGCTTAAACGGTAAAACAAAATAAACAATATTACGAATGTCTGTTTCTCTTGACGGTGAACTTGAAAGTGTAGCGTTAGACCATCGAACAGCTGATTATGATGACTGATGTGACACTTGACAAAGAGCCAAACAGTACATATAGGATATATCATGCGCACGAAGTCTTCAGCGTTCATGAAATCTGTGGTAAACATTTTAATTATGTATAATTAATACAAGAGAGGGGTTTGCCGATATCGTAACAACAAGTGCTTTTATTTATATTATTTTTTAAAATGATGTATTTTCAAAGTTTTTGTTTAATTTGTTGAAATTTACAAGCAGAAGAAAGAATTCTAAATTAAACTCAAGTAAAATATTGTCTACTAGTGAAGAATGGGCTAGATCTCAGATCCGTCAAAACAATAATATTACAAGCAGAAAAGCATTTTTATTTTATAATTGTGTTTAATAAATAGTGTAATAAAACGATAATTGTGATTAAATTGTAAAATAAAATAAATGTTATATATTTAATTTTTTAATATTTATTCTATGTTAAGAAAACAAACCTAACCACATCACATAATGAGTATTTAAAACTAAAAATAAGAACTCAACTTAAAATAATAACAACTCTTTACATACATTTAAATGGAAATTAGAAGATTATATAAACTAAAAAAATTTTGACAATATTTTGAGTTTTGTTTGAGGTTCAATAGCTTAAGTTTCATTTGTTGCCGCCTAAACGATTATTATTTATACTTCAAGGAAAACTTTTTTATATCAAAAATTTTAAAAATTGTAGACTTAGAATATATCGAATTAAATTATATTTGTGGATAACCGCTGCCAATGTAATTCTTGCTTCGATACCGGTAATTGTAAGTTACAATATCAACTTCAGTGTTTCCCAATTTCAGTTTGCAATCGTTGTCCCCTCGAGTGACGTAACACAATGTGTATAGTGATATTTCTAATTCAGGAGAAGTACCAACAAACAGTGTTCCCACTGGCTTGTCAACGCCCTGCTGATTGAAATGTATTTTCAGAACAGCTCCTTTCTGTAACAAAATATAAAACTTGGGATTACTCGATTTATTTATTTTATTAATGGATTTATCTAAAGCGATAAAGCAATTTTATTGTTTCGTTTCTCAAAACTTTTTTCTATAAATGTATTAATTAATGAAAAATATTTTGTTTGGGTTTTCTCCAGATACAGATTTGTGTATATTATATATCAAATATTGTATCAGCTATCAGTAGTGGTACTTTTGTATCTTCGTATAAAAATTTGGTAAGACGAAAACTAGCAAAAGGTTATCATTATCTTATCAATCACGGTTTAATGGATACGTACGTCACCCAAATTAGCGTATTTTAAGTATCCCAAGTAATTAACACGGTTAGCTGCTTCTTCTTTTGAAAAATAAATCCAATTATGTAGACCTGCAAAAATATTCAGTATGTGTTACTTGCATCTTAAAATATGTAGGTAATATATATAAAATGAACTTTAGATTACCCGAAATCTGATAATTTTTCAACTCCGACACAAATATATGTTCAAAGCCAGAGCTGCTTATTTTTCCTTTTCCTCTTGAATATAAACCAAACCAGATCTGTTTTAAGAAGTCCCTTTGCTGGCGCGGGTCCTGACTTACGTATCCTGAAAGTATTGCATATACACATTAGGCATGCCAATTAGGTGGATCAATATTCCCATGATTACAAATACCCTTTGATTGACATTTCAATTATTTCATTTTATTTTAACAATTACCTTTATCTTTCAAAAAGTTCATGAGATGACGAATAATGCTTGTCGACATAATAGCATCTATAAATGCATTTTCTTCATTTCTCTCCTACAAATTAGAAACAGCAATAAAGTTAATTTATTTCAGAAGTTAAATAAGTACGTAATTTACCTAAAGTTTACCTGAGGTGTTACATGTTCGTTGATTAACGTATCTCTTTCATAGTTATCTAATAGTGGTAGAAGTTTTTGTACTGTTGGTATATTCCATACTTCGGGAGATATAGTGAGTAATCTGCAAACAACAACGATTACGTATACGTACGTAGTGCGGCATCTATAATATTCTAATTAAACATTTAGGAAAATTTTACATGGGTAATTTATTAAGGTGTACCTACTTGCAGGTGGAAACTCAACAAATATTTTATCAAATTTTAGATGATATACTACGTTGTGCTCATATATTTTATTAAAATTAGGAATATAATATACTTACGGCTGTGGAGCTTTATCGTCTTTTGATGCAGATGTCGTTTTTTCTTGATAATTTATTGTTACATACTTGGCGGCATTATTTACATCCTTTTTTAACAACTCCTCGGATAGCAGTTGTAATTCTACGTCACTGGGAGAATTGATACCTTGGTTGTTTTTATTGTTATTTAGTATTGTGCTAGGTAAACTACCACCATTTGATACCGGTTTTGTACTCGAAGTTGAAGGGTTTGGTTTGTTATCTTTATGCCCAGATGTAATTGAGCTAAAACTTGGTTTTGCGGGTAAACCTGGTGATGGAGTTACGGGTTGCGATGTTGCTGTCGTACCTTTCAAAATTGAACTATAGCTCGGTGCATTGGGCAAAATGGTACTAGCACTTTTTCTATCGTAATAATTAATCAAATCCTTTACTTTGCCTGGCTGTTCTTTAACATTATTCTGAACAGTTTTTGGTGTTGTGAAAGCTGGTGCTACGTAATCTCTTAATGGATATGTTGAAGTCTTAGGCGTTGTGCCGACATTGGCGTAATTTGTAGACGAAGGAGGTTTCAAAGTAGGATATTGTGGTGCAACGTAGTCTCTTTTTGGTGGTGGCTTAGAGCTTGGGACATTTGTTTGTGATATTGAATTTGGCTTCGTTACAGGCTTTAGTGTAGGAAATTGAGGAGCGACATAATCCCTTTTATTATTAGGCGCTTGTGGCTTAATAGTTGACACCGACGTGGGCGGTTTCAATGTAGGGAATTGTGAATTACTATTTTTATCGTAAGACGCAAATGGTCCTCCAGCCTCGTGCAATAGAAAGTCGTTGACAGGACTGTACTTTTCCTTACACCAATCTGTAAAATAAACAGATTTAGAAGTAAAAATGAAACAAATTTAAAGCCAGGTCGAAAGTCAGTGAATCAAAACAGTAATGTAGCTGTGACATAGAATCGTTTCGCTTTATTTAGTGCCACAATTATATCTCTATCTTTTGTTTTTTCATGATATATTAAATTATTATTAACTCATTACATCCTTAGTATTTTATTTTAGGTAATTGTCTTAACTATCCTAATATTTCATAACATTGAAGGCAGCGACCACAGCCTAAAATAATAAAAACACTGTTTGTGGGTCAAGGTTTTGCGTTTTTTACTTGTTATATATGTACCTACAGGAAAACAACATCATATTACTGAGAATAATACAAACATAATGTAAGTATGCAGTAGATATGTATATAACATTTAACATTGCTTCAACGATAATTATTAATTATAATAATTAAGCTTATTGGTTGATATCTGACTAGAGCGGCGAATGAAAATAGTATGGATATGCTATATAAGTATATTATATTATGAGTTAACTGATTTGAGTATTTGTAATCGATATCTAATAATATTGCAACTTCATACGAAAACAGGTTTTACGTTCTGTATGCGTACCTAAGCATTTACTTTATAATATTAATATAATTATCAGTGTACCTCATAATTTAGATATTATATTAATATTACTTAAATAATAATTTAATCATAACAATAAATAGGTACTATTATTTTGTAAACAATTAAAAATGCAACACAATAAAACTACTTACACAAGCTTTGTTGTATTAAAAATATTACAACATATGTTAGGAACTTCATTATTAGTTAAAATCACGTAGAAACACTAGTTGATTTTAAAATCCGCCGACGAGTCACGACTTATGTCAAACTTCTTATTCAAATAAGGTGAATGTGAATGAGTTCAATGATCACAAACATCTCAACTGAGTCAAGACGTAAAATAAACTAACCAGAGACGAGCTGGATTTCTCAGGTTATAAAAAAGTTGAAAGTTGATTGATTGAGTCAATTATAATGCATCTCGATTGTTACTCATGCATGTAGGTAATTTTATAATGGTTTATTTTTAAATTCACAAATTATATCCAATTATCATACTATTCTCTGATCAGTATTCTTCAACAATTATTAAATTGATTTGTTTTATAGTACTAAAGCGATCTTAATAGGTAGTTGCAATTTATTTTATGGTAGGAAATGAATAAATAAAATTATTAAATATGTATTAGAGTTGCTATGGCATTATTAATTCCGGATGTTATTTCTTATGTTAGCAGCAATTTAGATTCAGTAAAGAATATTTACTATGGTAAATTTTAGTAATAATAACGATATATGAAACAATTTTTATAAAATTCATCCTAAATTAAGTAGGTTTGATATTTTACATGAGTTACCTACATTCCTACATATATATTTCTTTTTATTCGTAGGCCAAAGATCCAACATTAGAAAAATAAGATGAATATGGGACGAAAGTATTTTTAATTTTATGAAAAAATATAATGCTTAGTCAAAATTGGAAAAATATTTACATTTGGATAAGATCCGCAATAGAACTAAGAAGTCTATGTGTATAAAAAATAGTCTTAATTTCTTAAGTTACGAATTTCCTATATAATCTTAATTATATTCGTTGTATTTTGGTACCAGTATACTTAATTAAACTAACCATAAGTAACAATCAGTTAAAAAGTCAGATTATATGACACAATTCGCGGTATTACTATTTTTCGAGTAAGAAGTATTGAAGTTTTTTGAAGTTTGAAGTTTTTTGGACGATTCTCGTCATATTCACGTCATAGCCATCACCATAATATGAGGGAAAGTTGTTTACATAGAAATAAATGGTGTTCACGATAGACGCTAACGATGTTCTTGTATTTATCCAGCTCCTTGCATTATTACCAATATAACATATCACATGAAAAACGTAGATACTAGATATATTAGATTATTTAAAACAGTTTTACGGCTCTAACAAAAAAAAATTGCCAGTGCGAAAAAACCTTAGCACAGATATAATAAGTTATCCGAGCGTAAAAAATCTAATAAAAATTGTAACGGATAGGTAAACTTTTTTGATTCTGGTATCATTTATATCTATGTATCGAAATTCGAAAGATATTATGATGTGAGTCATGAATGTTTATTGCGTTTAGTCATTGATAAATCATTAAAGTGATTGCAATATGGATATTCTTCGACAATTTCAAATTATTCCATGGTAACTACGTTATTACATTTTTAATACAATCATTAATAACTTATTGCGTACCGGTAAAATACATTTTTAAGTCCCATTAGAATCTATAATTAAACATATTATAATCATTACAATCGCCAATAATTAATTTTAATTAAAATTTACTGTTTTCGGAAATCAACGAATTTGAAATTCAACAATAAAATTTAATAATATTATGCATTAATTCCACAATGGTTTTATTTTCTATTATCATAATTGTTACAATATTTCTTGTGGTAATGCATGCTTATAACATTCAGTAATGTTTCTGAGTCTTGTTTGAGAGTTTATCGCAATGTCAAGGCGTTTTAGGATATTAAGACTCATGATACCGTCATCTTTTTCATGAAATATTTTTTTAATACTAATTATCAATAAAATTACATTTTAGGTTCAAACCAGATTGGTGCCATCCAAGTATAGGCAAAAAGATGAAGAGTTTACTTAAGCAATGTGTTAATTTACCCAAAGTAAATCTTAATGATAACGTTGATGACATTATTCAAAAGAGTGGGGCATTTCCAATACCTTTTCCTATTAATAGCGTTAGGTAACTTTTTATTACTTAGCACACTTGAAATAGTTCCTAGATTTTGTAACATTTTACTATCAAAATGTTATAAAAATGAAATAATTTTTATATTAAGTTGAATTTTATTAATTTGCAGATTAGAATCATTGAAGGAAAGTAAACCAATTGAAAGATTGAAGCGAAACATTGTATCAACCTATCCGTTAATCCACGAGAGAGTACTGCTATTGTTGACTCAATTTCTTATTTACAAGAGGTATAAACTCTGAAGTTAAAATGTCTATTTATTATTTTAATGACTTTTTGCTTATAGGTGTTCTTCCTTATTTTACAGGGAAAATGGTTCATCAATAGAGAAATCCTTATATGCCAACATGAATGTAACAGAGTTTATTGATAGATTGCTGAAAAAGCGGGCCGTGTCATTTATGACTAAAAAAGACAAATATAAACTGTTAACAGGAGAAGCTGGGTAAGATGTTAATTGAATATTATTTTTTTATCTTTTGGCTTGCCTTTGGAAATTAGTAATTTTCGTTTTAATTTTTCTAATATTCCAAGATATAAAGGTAATTAAATAAAGATGCTGTGTTAGGAGTTCTATGTTTACTTTTGTATTGTTTATTTTATATTGATAGGAATTTTGTTGTAAGTTATAGGATAGGAACCATCCTACAACAACCATGTTAGAATGGTTTTTTTGTTTTCTTGCAACAGTTAGCTTACCTTCTACATCTTTCAATATTAAATAAAATTATCATAGCCTTTTGATTTATTTTTGATATTATTTGCAGAAAGAATGGTTGGGAAGAAGTTGGCACGCCACAACAAAAGCCACCCTTAGAATTGGAAAACTGTTTAAGTTATGATGAAATGAAATTAAGTGCCATGGTGTATGTAAGCGGATATACAGAATGTATCAATGATGGTAACCGGTATAACCGCGGAGTTGTGAATGATGAAAATATAGAACAGGAAGCAATTATTATTGGTGAGTAGATCTTAGTTATTTTTTTTATTGAATTCATAAAAACAATAGTTGGAATAAACTGCATGACAACAAAAGTAAGATAACATTTAAAAAAACATGATGATGATAAGAAATGAGGAAAATTATTTAAAAATATAGTTATCAATTGTTAACAATATGAAGAGTGTAAACAAGAATTAATTTTACAGAATTTGTATAATTCTAGGTCTTATAGGCCCAAGATTTGTAAGAACAGAAAAAATGGATTATGAAGATATGTTGATAACTGAACAACAAAATACACTGGAGAATGGCTATGGTGAAGATGTCTCGCATATTGATAAATGTAACCAGTCAGCAAAACAAATGTGGAGACAAATATGGGCAGAGTTCTTTGAGGTATATAATGTGTAAATGTTAAAATTCCAAATAATATCGATCATATGTTAAATCGGTCTAGGTTTACGACTATTTATTGAAATTTTGTTGCAACACCCGAAGTAACAAAATATTGTAGTTAAACATTAAAACATTGAGTCAAATTTATATACATATACACTATGGCTAAGTGATTTACGTCGAAGGTCATAAGTTAGTCGTGGATTCAATAGACACAGAAGGCTGATCAGGTAATCAGCAACTAAATGATTAGTTTACACGATGTTGTCTAATGTTTACGTGTGCCTCATAATGATTATAATCTATACAGGTACATAGCTATACCCACCAGCAGCTAACCTCTTACACAAATATAACACAGAAACCCAAAAATAAACAATACTTGGAACGATATGTCCTCACACCTCGGGGTATTTTCGATAATGAGGTGTATTACAAACGAATTAGTGTAATAGCAGAGAGTGCCCTATTAGAAGCAGAAAACAGGGGGAAAGATGTTGAACGAATGGTGTTTTTGAATGTTATTGGATGTGGTAAGTATGTATATTATTTGAATCAGCTGCCAGCAGGGGTCATTCAAGAAAAGAGCATACACATTCCTTTAAGGCCGCACCCGCAGCACTCCAAGCACTAGGGTTGTCTATGGGCGGAGGAACCTCTTGCACGTATGCCACCATTTCTATTTTTAAAAAAATTAAAAAACTTTTATATGATACAGCAGGCAACAAAACAATCGAGTCTCCTCCATAGTAAGAGATCATCTCAACCCATGGACAACCGCGCGACCATGTTGCCGGCGTTTTGCTTCGAAACACCTTACAAGTACTATTTGGCGCTGGTATTCTGTAAGGCTTTAAGCTAATTTAAGCAAAATAATATTTCAATGATTTTAGGACTCGGTGTTTGGAAAATGAGTCCACACCAGATTGACGTATACGTTTTGACATTTGCGGAAAGAGTGCGGGCACTGTTGAAAAAGGAGTTACTGTTTTTTGTGTCGGATGTGAATTTCTCTTGGATAAATCCGGGTAAACCTGTATCAGGTGAGATATAAGATAGATTTCGTACTGCATTAACTTATATTATTAAATTATTATCAATATCTATATTATTTAAACATTTTCACCCGTGAGTGAGCCATGCTGAAGCATATGCGGACGCACTAATTGGGCCGGCTCGTCTGAAATGACGGGCTCACAGAATACTCAACGTGAAACAGTACTTGTACTGTGTTTCGCTGAGTGAGTGAGGATATCGCAGGCCCTTAAAAATACCTCTTAAGTGGTAAAGCCGGCAACACAACCGCGGTTATGTTCTCTTGCTATATAGGAAACCCATCTGCTCCGTTGTCCGCTATACTATTTAAAAAAAACAACTGACCGGAAAAATTTAAAAGGCGAAGTTGGAGGAACAACCTTACGATCCCGATTATCATATCAAACGAGATAACAACAAACTGATAGCCTCAGGAGAGGATAAAAATAAAAATACAAATGACCAGGTTTTGTGTAGGGACTGCATTAAAAAACGCCTTTGCCCGAAACGGAAGCGGTCACCTACTTTTTGTCGCAAAACTCACTCCGGTGAGTTTTGCGGCTGATCAGGCGGCCCTCGTTTCCGCGACGGCTTAAGCCGAGGTTCGAGTCTCGCCGGAGACGTCCTTGCGCTAGTTTATTTATATTTAGCTAAATTCAAATTCTCGCCTCCAAGCCCGCCTTAAGCTTTGTTGGTCGTATGGCCAACTGCGAGATAGCATTCCAAAAAAAGGAACGACCATTGTCTCTCAACCATCTACCAGTTGATGAATCTAGCACCAGCGGACGTATTTGCAATATAATTAAAATCTGTGTGTGAATTCCGTATTTTAAAAACAATGTCTACCTCTGATCCTATATGTTTTTATTATTTCAGATCTATTTAGTAAGAAATCTACTTCAAGAAAATCTATATCAGAGAAGAGAATTTTCCTTGAAAGTAAGCGACATCCTAAAGGTAATAGATAAAATTTATATATTTACAAATATTTTTATATTATGATCATCATCGTCACCATCGTCAGCCTATTAAGTCCATTGCTGGACATTGGCCTCTCCCAAAGACGCTCACCTATTGCAATCTTGAGCGATCTGGATCCAGCGGTTGCCCGCGACCTTCATGAGATCATTTTTCCATCGCGTGGCGGGACGTCACATTGCGTTTTCCGGTACGCGGTTGCCACTCGAGAACTTTTCTTCCCTATCGGTTATCGGCATTGCTGATACCTAACTCATTGCTGATTTTATCTCGCAGCGAGACTCCGAGCATTGCCCTCTTCATAGCACCCTGAGTGACTCGGAGCTTCTCCATCAGGCCCATCGTGAGCGACCACCTTTCAGATTACTACAGTTACAGATTACGTTTAATATGCAAGCCCTTAATACTTTCTAAAAATATTTTTCAAATCATCTCGACCCCTATCTCCTCGACCCCTATCTCCTCGCACCTCGGTAAGAGGTTTCGGAGTTGAAACAAGTTTACTAGTTACCGTTAAGTCGATTTTTAATCTTAGTGATTCACAAATGTAAAGAATGACGTATCGATTGATACTAATATCATATTACAATTTCAGGCTAAAGCGTTTGGTGTATAAAACAAAATGTCAAAAATGTTTCAACTCCCTTCGTTTTCCGTTACCTATGCTTAAAAGACCGGCAACGCACCCGCGGCACAGTGAGGGCTGAGGATTTCCATGGGTGGAGAGCATGACTCCTACTTGTTTGCCTCCCTATTTTCATTAAAAAAACTCCCTACTGAATTCGTAATCACATGATAAACAAAATATTGCAGAGTCGGAGGGTGGTCTTCTGTAAGAGCCAATGATGATTAAAAATAAATAAATTTGACAAATGTACCGATGTTTTAATGTTTGCAGGTGGTATAAATGTACAAATTGAAAAACGCGAGCCTTCTTCAAAATTAACAGGCGAACACGAGGGCAAACTATTAGTTTTGACGTACCCATGGGACGGTAATGCTCAACCTGGTAATGAATTCTGGTAAGTAATTATACAAGCACCATAACATCCGAGTACATACGCGTGACTTTATTAATATTATTCCTTTACGGTCAGCCGTCTGTTTATCCCAAAAATATATATATATATATATATTAGTGTTTTGGGTATTCGAATCTTGGACATCCAGAACATATACCGCAGTGGTATATGAACATTTCAATTTTATTTTTGAAATTTCTATGACAACACAAAAGATACATATATTATTTGAGAAACTGTATTGAAAAACTTAAGATACTGCCATCGAAATATTTCTATAATACTTTTGATCTATTTCTTTTAGTAGTTTAAGGTTTGTAATATTTTTTATTATAATAATCTATATAATGTTCACAGGTTAGGCAATTTAAAGGGATCGGGCGATTCCGCTGCGGCTAGTTGCACGCAAATTGCAGAATTGCACAATGTTTTCATAAACCCCAATGTATCTAGTGTTAATACACGCGTTGTGGGTAGCAATGGCATACAAACATTGTCGCAATATTGTGCTAATTTATTAAACTAAATTAGTTGATATAATAGACGTTATTTCACAGTAATACTATGGGGGGCACAATCACATTATATGAATTAATATTATGGCCTTAACATTGTTAACATTTCTAGAATTTTGTAGTTCTAAGACAGAATATTTAATTTTTGATCTATATAATAGGTATATATATATATATATATATATATAGTTTTCACTCAAACAACTGTATATATCATTATATAAAGGAGCGGATATTTAAGATTATTTAAATTTCTTGTGTGACCCTTAGAGACAAGTGGTATCTAACATTTTAAATAATCCAATATAAGGACTTTGAACTCAAAAAATTCAACTGTTACAAATTCACATCAACTGCAAAAAAAGTCAGGAAAAAATGTATTAAAAATATATTCATCTAATGTAAAAAAAAGGATTCAATTAAATATTTAAAGAGTTCAACCAGTTTTGTATTTAATAGTTATTATAAGTAATCGTTGTGTATATAAATATAATGAAATGTTTTCCTAAAACAAGAGATCTGTATAGATATTATAGTTTCCTATAAAAGATTCTGTATGATATTTTACATTATATTATATTGTATTTACATTATATTATATGATATTGCTGTATGAACTTATCGCTGCAAATAATTAGTAAAAGAGTAATTATATCCACTTTGACTCTACTCAACTATGCATTACATGAATGTATTTTTCATTTTTTTACTATTTCTTTTTATGTACTAAATAGAATCATGGATGCACGAGTAAACATAATACATGCATAATTTTATATATTGTCTGTTATTAAATGTTTAGTTTAAGTAAATATATACTGTTATTTTATTTAAATTACTGTTTTTTTAATTTAATAGATTTTCATGCACTGCTCCCTTCTACTCTAATTATTATGAATAGAATATATTTTAATTTTGTTTAAATTATAGATTTAAGTTAGGTTTACTTTTTTGTTAAATGTTTTGCAATATAAAAACGAGTTTGTTCAATTTATTTTTTTGCGTAGTAGAAAATAACTTTCATTTATATTTGTTAGTGGAAAAATGAAAAAAAAAATTTTTAATTGAAAATTTGTAGAGGTAATAACGCTATTCGAGTACTTGATAATGTTTCATATTTACCCTTATGTTTGACTTATAATGATTTCGTTCTAGTTTAAAATTTGGAATTGAGATAATGTTGTGTTTTGACAACCTGTCTTTGTTTAATTTGCTAAATCTACTCAGATATTTGAGTGTCTCACATAACTGTAGTAGTTATTATAATGCTCATGCCGACCTGAAACATTTCTTTTATAAGTGTCCGGAATGTAATATACAAAGATTGTTTTTAATAGTAGTAGTTACAGAAAAGATTAATGACCTCTCCCCCCCGCCAATTAGAAGAATGCCTAGCAATTTACGGTATTGTGAAAGACTTAGATAAGTTTATATTACAGGGCTAAAGACCTTATAGCCAACACTCAATAACATTTAAAAAATTATCAAATGTCTAAAAACTTTGTTGCCAAGCACAACAAATAAAAAAAATATTTGCCAATTGACGGCAACAGAATTATCCAGTATGGTCTGTCTGCTAAAACGCAATGAGCACTATATTATATTTTATAGTCGCCAAGTAACGGCAACACTGATTTCAAATTGCAAAACAAATTGAAATTCAAAATTTATTTCAAATTCAAATATTTAATCAAAAATATGTAAGATAATAAATGTTGAAATGAAAATTAGGATTCCGAAGTCAGAGCTATGGATTTATATATTTATTTGGATATCCGCAAATTTTTATTCCTTAAACATATTATTAAAATCACAAAATGGTAAGATAGTTTATTCAAGACTTCATTTTAATAAGAGAAGTTTTTGATTTATTTATTTTTGTGGTATATTTTAGAAATTTTGGAGACTGATAAAATATTATACCAATCATTAGATGATTTGCAACCTGGCTGGAATATATTTTCGAGATTTAGAGACGTCTCCGATATAGAATGGAGCAGTTGGAAATATTACATACAAGTTTCTTGGCTTTACATTTTAGTACAGTTTATAATTTCGGAAATATTTCGTCGATATTTTCCTAGTTGTATTAAGCAATGGTATATAATATCAAGTTTAACATTTGTATGTACATGTTTCGGTTACAAGCAAATGATTATTATATTAATACAACCTGTGATATATTCTACCATAATAAATCTTGGAGGCAAGACAATAAGCATTTGGATTATGAGTACTGTCCTACTACTGAGCTATAATTCATTAAAATATAAGAACTTCTTTTGGATTTTTCTTGATCACAGGAGTTTGCAAGATGAAGAAGTATATTTAATTTTATTTTGTATGGCTTGGATTGAGCTAAGATGCATTAGTTTCTCAATTGACTTTATAGAAAAGGAAAAAGATGGGATAAAAATTCAGGATTTTATAAACTTTTTAAGTTATGTTTTGTATTTACCTGTGCTATATGTGGGACCAATAATATTGTATGAAGAATTTGAGAAAAGTTATAAAGTTCAAAATAATAGTATATATCCAAGACTCATCAAATTTGTTCCAGATGCTTTTCTTTTTTTGATGTACTCTGTATTTCTTGATGCTTCCTTTCATTATTTTTATTTCTTTGCAATGCAGAACAATATAGAGGTAAGATTATTTATTAAGTTTTTTATTTAGTGCTTTCATTACATTTTGTATTTTTTTTCAGCTAGTAAGAAAACTGCCACGATTGGCTCTGTGTGGTGGAGGTCTATGGATGGGATTAGAATTTTATCTAAAATATCTAATTACTTATGGTACAACTACAGCATTTGCTAGACTCGACAATATTGAACCACCTCCCACTCCACGATGTATTGCAAGAATTCATGTGTATTCACAAATGTGGAGACATTTTGATGTTGGCTTGTATAGGTTTTTAGTCAAGTATGTGTGTGAAAATCAAAATACTTATAGCTCTTTCCTTATGATTAAAAACAATTAAGTTTGAATTAACACATTCATTTTGTATCATTAACTTTTAATATTTTTACAGGTATATTTATAAACCATGTTTTATTCTGTTCAGTGAAAATTTACAATTACCGAAGATAGCCTATAAACTTTTAGCATCTCTTGGAACATTTCTTTTTATATACATGTGGCATGGGATGGTATGGCATATATTTATATGGTCAACTCTAAACTATATTGGCATATTATTAGAACATATTGGAAAGATTGTAACAAAACATGACAAATATATTTGGTTTAAGGCAAATATTTTGAAAACAGAGGCTATGGAAGCAAGAATTATTGCAGCTTTATGTGCACCATTGTTAGGTTTATCAGCTATTTCAAATTTTTATTTATTTGCTGGTAGTCATGTTGGTAATTTATTTTTTGAATATCTGTTTCAATTACCATCTCTAATGAATTGTTTTATAGTTTGGTCATCTTTATATAGCTGCTGTCATGTTTCAATGGCTTTGGAAGATGTCCCATCTAGACAGTTAATTTTCCACGATTATTGTAAAAAACCACTGTGATCATATAGATATCAATATAAAAACAATTCGTCCTCTATTTTTACTATATTATTTATGAAATATTGTGCTCAATGTTAAACATATAATAAAACGATTTTTCTGAGTATATTCTTTTTTTTTTAAGAGTAACAGCCATATCATTCATTTAAAAAAACAATTTAGTTTATAACTTAAAAAACTAGTAAGCAATTAACTGATAAGTATTCGAGGCTTTAAGTAATAAATAAGAATGTGTGTGCATAGCTTCTATGAGATCATTTGGATCACCAGCAACGCCAGCCGCCTTGTGTATCTGAATTAGCTCCTGCTTTGTGAACACATCCCTATTAAGCTGTTGCGATCTTCTAGTTAGGGCATCCAGGAATTTTTTAACCTAATGAATAAAGAAGAGTCATAAATATTTATTATAGACTGATATTTATCTACGCATTACAACAACTATACATTGTTTATAAAGTAAACAGGTGTAAGAGTATGGCATATACATTTCTGGTACTTTAACAAATTATTTCCTTTTCACGTAGCCGTGTGGGCAAGTTTAAATTGAAACATTTTTGCATCAAATTGGCAACAAGGACCTTCCGTGCGACTTGTAATTTAGCAATAGCTAAGTTACAAATAAAGGCACATACATACGTTTTTTAATTACTAATCATGTTACTAGTAATTCGCTATGAATATTTCATGGTAGCCGATAATAATGGATTACGGTATGTTCATAACAACTATGAAATTAAACGATTTGATACGTATTCATAGTTATCCTGAGTTTTAATACCGGAAAATATTTGTACTTATTTACTAGTGCTGGATTTTAATCATTACAATAATATATTTCAAGATCAAGATGGAGTTTTTTTTTAAATAAGTAAAGATTCAACATACCTTATTCCTCGAACTGACTCCAGAGCCATTTATCGACCTGGACAACTGTATATTACCGAATTCATCACTGAACGTATCAATCAGACTGTATTTAATGAGATCAATTACATCATTTGCATCTTCAACTGTGGCTTCCTCTCTTAAGTTCACTCTAGCACGAGCCTTAAATATTTTTTAAAAATAATTAATGTTATAAAAGTTAATCGCTTATAGATAGCGTGACTTTCTGCAGATCAGCGCGTATTTCTCCATCCCTTGATTCTATGTTAAACGTAACAAAATTTACAGACACGCAGAAAAATAATAAATTATATATAATAAACCTTAAAAATGCCACTTAAGTGGCGTAAAAAGCCGGCAACACAACCAATTCGCGGACTGTGGTGCGGTTGGTGATGGGCGGCGGTGTTTTCTTGCCATATAGGAGACTACAGGATAACCATCTGCTCCGTTGTTTGCTATACCATAAAAATAAAAGAAACTACTTAGCACACTTTATGCACTTAGGTACTATTTTACATCTCGTCAGTAAAAAAAAATCCAAACTTAAACCAGTGCATTATCAATAGATGACTAAATAAAAATCAGTAGGTATATTCTAAAATTAACGATTAAATTAGAAAGCTACAGTGGATTTCATTTATTACTTTTCGTGTATCACGGTATCTAAGTCCCTTGAGATTTACTGCATATACAATTATGTACAAAATTATTTTATATGAAACGCAGATGCAACGATCGTACTCGTAGTTAGCAACTGTGTTGTTGTTTCATACATATTAGGTAGGAAAAGGTATATGTTACGTCGTTAAAATGGTTCAGATTAGTCTTGCCCAAATGCATGACCAGGTCCGCCTAATTTTAGCAAAACAAAGACTGACCGTGTAAGACTTGAGCAAGAACAAGACTAAGCCTGCAAGACTCTCGCGTCTTGCAGCTATTTTATTGGCAGTGATTTTTAGAATTTCTCATTAAATCTTTAGACATACAGTGTAAACTCTATGTAACGTCCCCCGATTTAACGACAAACTCTCTCAAGCATCGAAATTAATTGGCTTTAGTTGGTTTAGCTTGTCTTCCATCCACCTTTTCTTTTCTCCATTTAACGGCAACTCTTTATAACGCTATACAATGCACAGTCCCTTCAGTGTCGTTATATAGAGTTTACACTGTATTTTATAAATCTGGTTGGTCTTTACTATGGCTATGCTAATTCAACCTCAAAATGTTCTTATTCTGATAGGGTTTTCTAAGATCTGAAGTAAACTTTAATAAATATCAATGGTCTAATAGGTAATTTCAAGACTTGCAAGACTAGTTGCAAGACCAAGACCAATACCAGGTGTATTGGCGCAAGACCAAGACTGGCTTAAGTTTTGCATTTAGGCAAGACTAGTTCAGACACAAATTGATTAGCACGTAGTATCTTTCTTTAGAATTCTACCGGATATATTGACGTAATTACATTAATATATTAATTATTTATTATATGTTAATTTAGTACCTTCATTTTCGTTACAGCCAAAATCAACTGTATATTTTTTTATTTTATTTAAACCTTAGATGAAACCAATGATGTATAATTATTGATAAGCTTGTACATATTTGTCTACCTGGCTAAGACGTATACAGGCTTCCAGCTGTCTTGTAGTAATAGGAGTGCCATCTGAAGCTTGGTGATTATATCTCAGTTCCAAGTAGAAGCCTTTTAGTGCCTCCGCAGCCTCTTTACTTAGTTTTGGATGCACGTATCTCCTCGCGTACGCTATGTACTTACGAAGGAGTACTAATGGTAACGGATCTATTGTTTCGCCTGGCTTTAGCTTTAGTCTCTGCCTGTAATAATACAACTATATTATGCAAGGTGGGCCAAGTATTCGTTAACATTTAAATCAAGCGCTCTACACAAACAAAATGGCGCGGAGTGCGGGGAGGGATTCTTCTACTAGAGCGTTTTTCAGAAATTTAGTTGCAATGGATCGCTTCAAGAAACTGCAGCACTCTCATTGTGTGATACAGTTTTACATAAACAAGAATTCTCTCATTACTGTGACATGGCCCAGCCTGTAATTTCTAATATAAAAGCTATTATTTAGAGAGAGATTTATTTATTATAGAGCCATATTAAAATTATTGTTTTAACATCGGATAGCCTTATTTGTTTTCTTATGAAACATACGAAAGTATGTTTCAAAGTGCATATGTTATTAAGGTGCTTACTCCATATAAACTATTTATTGGTTTACGCCAAACTACAACCCCGGACATTCGGTGCAAGGGACATATATTTCAGAAAACACTTTGTTACTTGTGGTACTAAGCATATAAAATAGATTTTAACGCACCTTAAGGGCATATCATGAGAATGTTGACTAGCATCGGAAGGTTTCAATAGACGACTAGTGCTTGCATTGGGTTTTTTTCTTGTTTTAGAACCAGAATGGAGTGCTAACACGTGTTCTGAGAGCATTGCATCAGTTTTCTGAAAATGTTTAAATGTTAAAAATAAATAGTGTAAGTACTTAAATGAAAATGGGAATAATTTTAAAAAGTGACTCAAATATACGATACAGGGCATATTCAGTATATCCGTACCGAAAACTAGGCTACGTAAAATAAGTAACTTATTTCAAGGCAATTGTATACGTCTCTTCAATAGATTAATGGCATAAACAATGGTAATTAAGTGTAAGTTTTTGTTAGATGCAAAAAAAACATATTCGCATTCGCGCATTGGTTGTGTTGCCGGCTTTTTACGCCACTTGAGCGGCACTTCTTAAGGGCCTCCAATATCCTCACCCACATAGCGAAACAAAGTACAAGTACAGTTTCACGTTGAGTACTTTTTGTCAGCACGTGGGATCACTTCTCGAAAATGTCTCTTACATCTCATATCTCTTCATTTATTAATTAGATACTGTAAACTTTTAAATAAAAATCTTATGTTAAAAATAGTAATATTGTGAATTATTCAATTAATATTACCTCGTCAGGTTGATCCAACAATATGAAGACCAAATCGAATCTCGATAACAAAGCAGAGTTTAATTTCAAATTCTCTGCAACCGTTTTCGCTCTGCCAATCAATTATATTAATTAATTATATTTAAAAACTATATAAAAATCATAATTCAATTATTATGACTATTAAAAAACATTCACTGTGTTGCTTTTTACGCCGCATTAACCTTATAACTTCTAGGCCCTTCGATATCCTCACTCACTCAGCGAATCACATACAAGTATTGTTTCACGCTGGTAGACTCTGAGCCTTTGGTATCACTTTGGACGAGCCGGCCCAATTAATGCGTCAGCATATGCTTCAGCATGGCTCTCACACGGGTGTAAATTAATTTAAAGATAAATATGCGGATGTAACATTGCTTTATATGGATAGTTTTTGATACCTATTATAACTACCAGCAGAAGGGTTAGCAGCTGCAAGTACTGTGGCCCGGGCGGGAAGAGTGCACACGACCCCGCCCTTTGCGACACTCACACTACCTTGTTCCATTGCTTCTAAAAGACTGCTGTGGTGTGCTGGCATCTTTTAAACAAAAAAATACTTTCATAACATAATATTACATTTTTTAAACACATAAATATGCAATATAATTTTTACAATAGTCACTTCTCTTTAACTATTTACAATACCTTATCAAGTTCATCCACGCAGCACACGCCTTTGTCAGCTAGCACTAGGGCTCCGGCCTCAAGGGCGAAGTCCCCGCCGGCTTCACGACCAAGCGCTACTGTTAATCCTCCAGCAGAAGCTGACGCACCACAGACATATACACCTAAAAATTTACATCATTTGAGCGGATTTGAGCAACATATACAATGAATCATTTATATGTGTATTTAATTTGTATAAATATGACCTATTAGGCTATTTTTAGCATCGTTTTTGAAAAACTCGAGGGATGTCTCTCACCTCTGGGAGCAGCGTGCGCGGCGGCTTGCAACAACTGAGATTTTCCCAAACCCGGGTCACCCACCACAAGTACGTGCGGATTGCTACGGGAATTATCGTGGTCTGTGCCCCCAAAAAGGCCTAGTATCAGTCCTGCCTTAACAGCCTCTTGTCCGAATATAGTAGGGCATAGAGAGTGTATAAGCAATCGAAATACATCTTCTGTTGCATGGATTTCCTGAAAATAGTAACTATTACATGCGGATGCAATACTAACTTTTTTTTTATTATGAAAACGGTGGCAAAAGAGCAGAAAGTTCACCTAGAATAAGCGGTACCTCGCTCATGGAGACCCTCAGCTCTTACAAGGCTGCGGTTGCGCTGCCGGCCTTGATCCGTTGATTGTAAGTTTTTGAGTTAAAACCCATTCAACGGATTGAGTACTTTGTACATTTGTTTAATCATGTACCGCAAAAAAGCTAGATTAGAAAATTTTAAATATAGATATTCTAAATTACCCGACCTAATTCAATGACATAAAAGTTTAATTCAATAATATCCTTTTTCTTTAAGGTCCAGTGGATTTAATAAATCCAACTAGCCCGTAGAAAGAGGCAAAAATATGCCTACAATTATTGTAAATTGCATATTTTACCTGAATGGCGTAATAATCTTTCAAGGTGAAAGTCAGTGTCGGATTGCTTAAATTCCTCTGGCTGTGAATAGAAACTGCTTCCACATAAAGCTGTAAAAGTCTCGCTGCGCGTTTTCCATCCTCGCCGCCTCTACTCTCTCCGCGTACCTTACATAATTTATAAGACCACAGAATGGTTTAAAGCTTATGCATAAATGCTAGTATATATTGTATTGTTATTTGATTCATGTGTGTATTTCATTGTATATATCTAATTCTTATATGATATATATATACTAGCTAATCCCGGCAAACGTTTTGCTACATATATTATCAATTACTAATATCAAATATTAATAATACATATATTTATGAACTAATATATAATATAAAAAAATTGTCCTGAAAATAAATATTAGGGGTGAGTAACCCTTATCCCTCACAGATATAAAAATAGTTCTTAACCAATTTTCAGACCCACTCCTTATGCAGTTTTATATATTAGATATCATTAATGTATTTCATTGTACAGTATTGATATTTGAAGAAACGTATTTCATACCTGTACAATTCCTGTAACAGACAGAACATCACCAGGGCAAGCTGTTCCAACAAGATCTCCTTGCAAATCTATTTCCACACTTCTTGGTATTGTCCCAGAAAGACTCTGAAAGTTAAAATAAATGAATGACATATATTTAAGTAAATTAATATATAGATAGGTATAATAAGACTAATGGTTATGTATAAGAAAACCAGTTGGCAAAGCAGATGGCAAAAGCAAGAGATTGCAGAACCAACTCCTTTTTTATCCTTTTAGAATGCATCTCGGCATTCAACAAGTGGGAAAATGATCAAGGACACATATGTTTTTCATTTGTTCATTCACTTGGGAAAATGTATGTTATTACAGAGAAAAATACTAGGAAGATACTAATAAATAAATAGATAAATTTGTCAATCCTTGGATATAAATATTTTGAATTTAAATAATTATAGGTATAGTCATAATTAAATTGTAACCTGTGACTGTATTTCCTGAATTTTAGCTATTTGCCAGTCAGTTGTATTTGTAAATAGTGATGACTGTAAAGGTTCAAATTTATGGCCACTCTTGCAACTCAGGCATGTGTTTGGTACTGAAATATTTAACACAAGCTGAAAGTACATACAAAAAATTCTATTGCGTAATAATAATTAAATTTAAAAAAGGCAAAATTAAAATCTATCAAAATAATATAATAAATACAAATTAAATCTATCAATCAGGTTTCAATAAGGCATATTGCATTTCTGTTATTATTAAGATGAGATGCATAATACCGGTGAAAACACCTTGAGGCTGCATAACAGCTTGTAGGGCATGGCAACTGGAACACTCAAAAGCCATTGAAGTACATATGAGTCCAATGCTGCCAACTCTTATGACTGTACCTTTAATTGTTACCAATTTTCCTAAAACAATAAAATGAACAATATACAGACCTTTATTATGGTAAAAAAGTCATTCTTCAGTTCATTATTAGCTTCATCAGGTAATTAAACATCTGTACATACCAAAATAGTTTACTTTTAAATTGGCTATTGGAATAACTGGTTGATGATTGAGTACCCTGACCTTAATCTTTGAGTCACATTTAAGAGACTGCAACAGAAACAAAATATTTTTATACAAATAAAGAGTTTTTTATATCTTTTTTGAGTTTTGTATCTATACCTCATGTAAACAAAATTCTAAGAGCCGCAAAGTATATTCTGGCTTCTCCAATAGATCAGTTTCAAATGTTGACCAGTAATTAGTAAAGTCCTCATCATTTATTAGGCTTTGGATATCTAATGGCACACTTCTGGTTTGGTCAACTTTTTCCAAGTCAAAAATGGATTTATTTTTAGTGATATATCTTTTTATACATTCAATGCGACTGTTTGTGTCAGGAGTTGGTGAGTCTGGAATTATGGTACAATATGAGAGAATGCTTTTCTATGCATAGATTGTGCGTTTTTTATTATACAAAATAACAAACCAGTAGTGGGAAAATATAATTTCCATAAACTTGTCTCTGAGTTTACTTGCACGACGATAGGGACTTGATTTATTGGAGCTCTTGCGGAACTCGAGGTAACAGATATAGAATTTATAGTATTTGAATTTATTATACTTGTGTTTTCAGTTGTTTTCGATTTATTGCTATTACGGTTCCAATTGTTTTTATAACGTCCTCTCCAATTTCTTCGCATTATTAATTTTATTATAATACTATAACGAGTTTCTCAATAAGACGTAAAAAATATCAACAAAAATTAAAACGTAAAAGTAAAGTAATATGATCCTTTGTATGTTTATGTTTTCTAACTTATAGATTCCCGCTAATTTACTTTTCCCATCCTAGTGTTGACACTTGACTGTTGTCAATTATCCAATGCCAATTATGGGCTCTGTTGAGTCCTTAAAATATATTCTTTCTCATATATTTTGTCTATTAATAAAATTAATTTAAAACTGATAAAGTAATGTAAATATGTATTTATTTTTTATATTTTAATTATAAATCATCTTTATGTTATTTATACTACATACTTATTGTGTAATGGTTTCTCTCTATGTGTTTGTCTTTGGTTAAAATATTGGTTCATGGTATAATAACCATTTTTTTATAGTTGTACCTGTCTCTCTTTGAATATTTTTATATTTTTGCTCGATTCCTGTAGTTATTTATGTAAATATCTTTACCGGCACCTTTTTGAGTAGCGACCCAAGTGTCACAGAGAGTGGTCCGTCAATGTTGCCGTTCTAGGAACTTTTTCGCTAGATGTAGCGGATTTTTTATGTGTTTAGCGGCTTTTTTATCGAGCTAATGACCAAAATAAATCTAGCTACTTTTAGCGACCCTTTGTAATCAAAATTGGACCAACTCAAGTATTGTAATGAATTTAGAAGAAGGGGTTTTATCTATATTGAAAACAATCGAATTGCCCCATTCCAACGCAAAAGCGGTACGAATGTTCAAGCAAATGAATACTTTAATGAACAAACTGAGTAATAGGCTTGCTTCAACCACTTTAAAACTTCATACTTTAAATATATATTAAAGATTTTTACACGAAATTATCTCTTAACATCCTCTTACAATGACCTGCTAAAGGATGTCCTGACCAAAATCATTAAAACTGTCATCAAAAAAATCAAGTATTTTTACAGAGGAACCATCAACTTCTGTTGCTTCAGCAGCTTTAGAAGTTGTCGAAGTTGAAAATGGTACGATAAAAAACAAAATTTTTGCTTGTTTAGACATACAAATATGCCATAAAATAATTTGAAATATTTAGATAACTTTAGTGGATTTTTTAAATCTAGCGATTTTCACATCATTATCTAGGGATTTTTTTTATTCCTAAATGACAACACTGGTCTTTCATGTATTAGTTATGTGTTCTGTTGTCAACCGGTAGTAGTTTAATTTTCGAACGAATTTCAAAAACAGAATTCAAATTCTGTCATGTACCAGAGAAAATATTTACCAGTTGTGATTAGATATTATACGAGTGTAGGAATATTGTATAGTTTCTAATAATTCAACTTGTAATCACATATTATTATCATCTGTCTATAAATTTACAATCACATCAACATGGCTGATGAAGGTGGAGAGCCTCCACCTGAAACTGCGGCTCCAGACGGTACAAATGCTGAAGCTAACGCAGAAGATAAAGAAGGTGATGTTGAAAAGACGGCAGTGAAAATAGACGAAATTGCTAGACGTATGTCCAGAAAGCAGTCTATGTATCAAGCTGATCAAGAAGATGCGAATGAGATACTCGATATCGATAGAACTGCCTTAGAAGCAATTTTAGATGTTAGCGCAAGGCTAAAGGACATTCAAAAGAAGAGCAAGATCTCTATGAGTACTTTAGGTTTAGCACATGAGTCCTACAAAGACAAACAAGTAAATAAAGCTCCATGATGTTCTATTTCTTACTTGTTTTATTTTTGTTATTGACACACTGTTTTTTTTAGGCAAAGGCAAAGGAAGCTCGTAACAACAGAATGGGTGGTTTGAAGACACAGCAAAGGTTTTTGTTGGAAAATGCTGCGATTATTATTGATAAATCTATTGAATATGTTTTGGTAAAGACATTTTGTATTAAGAATATTGAATTGTTTCAAGATGAAAGCTATTAGTCATAACTACAAAATAGTTAGGACTTCCTTTAATATTAGTATTGGTAATATGGATTGATTAAGAAATAAATTAATTTTAGGAAGGAGTGTATGATGCTGACATTCATTTAGATATACTTGACAGTGCTGTGGCTGAAGGTGGCAGAAATTGTATTGCTTTATGTGATGCTTGGTTGCCACCTTTAAAAATGGGTAATGCTTAAATTTAAACTCGACTGAAGCAAGAGAATTTTTAAATACTTTTATACCTTCTAATCTTTTATTATATAATAGGTTTTTTATATCTTTTAATCCTTTAATATATATGAGTCTTTGATTATATATAACATTACAAAAATTTGCAATGAGCATGAAAGCACAATTTTAAAAAGTAGAATATTGGGCATAACTCCTAAAAATCTCGATGTCTACCTATTATAGAAACTGATGGTAATTTACAAACATAATGAAATATGTATATACATCTTCATAAATTAGCATCAAGTTAGCTTTTTTTATTCATCAAAACAATGTAACTAATACACTATCAAACAATTTCAGAATCTGGTAGGTATATACCCAATCAAAAGGGATCAATGGAAAGAACATACATATCAGATTGTTCAAAAATTGGAACGGAAGGGATGTGTGTTGCTATGTACAGGATTAAGAATAAAGCTATAGATACGAAAAATGTTGCTGATGTTTGTACATATTTTTGTTTTCTTAAATTATATATTATTATATAATTAAGTAAATATTTATATTCATTTTTCTAGGACTACTACTTAGTGTTTTTTGATATGAATCAAGAATCGGAAAATGTAGTATCAGGCATTTATAGAACTATGAAGCGTGTATACTTACCTGCCCTAAATGTCTGTAAAGCGTGGGGCGATATTAATCCCCCAAACCCAAGGAGCGAGGAAATCATCAGCACCTACATTTCTAAGATAATGCTCTTTACGGACTATCTTGAAAGTGAGATTTTATCCATCTTCATTTATCACATATCGAAGTTAATAAATGCGGATATTATATTCATACTATTTATAGCCAATATTCCAAATATCGTTTAATATTACACTATCAGGTTATATTAAATTCAATAAATTAAATGTAGTTTTATGATTTAAGTTATATTAAACGTATAGATACCTATAATTTAATTTGCTCTGTAGTTATGCGGATACTGCATCACCGTGTTAAACTAAAAGATCTGAGTATGAATATCACGGAAATTAAATGTTTGCGTTGGAAGGCTGGTCATTAGATAGATACGGTGTAATTTGTCTACTTTGTATAGGGGTTCGCAACACATAAGAAATTACTTTTTAAAGACAACAATAGACATATATTTTAGTGATTGTGAGGATGGTTAATTATAATGTGAATGCCAGCGAGAAACAGTAGATATCTTGTACTGTGTTTGAGTAAGTGAACCTCACATATAAGAGGCCTGTGAAACAATAAAAAAAGGCCGGCTTTACCACTAAAGTGCGTTTGTCTATAGACCGGCAAGCCTATGGCTCGCGACAAAAGACCGTGTGAAGCTGTGGCTGTATGGCCGGTAGCAAATAGCCCTACCAACAAAAAAAAAATCATAGGCAGCGGTAATTTTTCTCGAAGGCAGAAGCTGCAGCTTCGTCCGCTGGGCCTCTCCCGAATTATGCGCAAGTCTCACCCGGTGGGCCATGACCGCGAGCTGCGCCCAGCCATATCCTGAAATTGCAACACCACGGGCTAAGATCTATTACCGGTCCTTCTTTCTTCGAGATAAACTTGGCCAAACCCAATGACCGCCTTGATTCCACAGGCCGCGCACGTTCCCTTTTGCTTGTTCGGCCTTGCCGGCCGGACAAGCTGTTTTTATATCTATAAATTAAAAGTTAATACATTTCAAAAAGTTTATCAAAACCATTATAAAAAATTACAGAAACAAAGATTGATCTCGATTGCTGTACGAAGTTCAAAATAAATCTATCACTATATGAAGAAGAGTTGGCGGATGCGGAAAAAATGAAATTGGCTATAACTAAAACTCACGTACTGGAAGAGATATGTACCTTTGTCAAGCAGTGGAATAAGCAAATCACAATGGTATGAATTTGTCAAATATAGTCGAGTTTTAAATTTTTCAGATCATAGAATTATTTCATTGATATTTTTGTCTAGATTCATGTCATTATCAACGAATTTCTCTATAAATTCACTATCCATATATTTACACTGAAAAAAGATATATATGAAATAAAAAATATTAGGTTTTTAAAATGAAATTTAATATATTTATTCTTTAGTGATATATACTTTATTTTAATAATAATAAATTTTGGAATAATCAACATATCGAAGGCCCTTAAAAATACCGCTTACATAAGTGGTGTAAATAGGTGGCCACACAATCAATGCGTCGACTGGCGCGGCTGTCCATGGGCGGTGGTGTTCTCTTACCATATAGGAGACCAACCTGCTGTCCATTGTCCGTTATACCATAAAAAATGAACCTATTGCAGAATGAGTAAGTTCTACAAATTCATGTAATACTAATAACTTGAGCGTTGTAGGTACTCGTGCAAAGTCAGCAATTACGTCGGGAGCCTTCGAATATTGGCCCATTAGCCGAGTTAGATCATTGGCGTAGACAACTTACCACCTTCACTTCTATTATCGAGCACATTAAGAGCGAGCCCTGCCAGATGTATATCCACACTCTCATTAGGGCTAAGTCAAAACTTCTTAAGGTATTATTATTTTTATATAATTTACGGCTCTATTGAATTATCAATATTATTCATTTGATTTATAAAATTTCGGGTCTCAGTAGATCAGTTCGTTCTTTTTTTTTCAATAAGAACTTAATTTGTTGTGGTTTATAAGCTGTAAGACATTCAAATTGCCTAATATTGTAAGCCTGTTAGTTGATTTGTTACAGACATGCATGTGCATAAAGAAACTCTCCTATTTAGGCTAATCTAAATATCCTATATGGACAAAAGCTTTGGCAAAGATTAATCTAATCTGAAAATTTCATTATCTATGTGATACCATTGCAAGTCCATAGACTAGCTTCAATATAAATAAACGAATTATTTTTTTAAAGAAATGGAGGATCTTAGACAACCAAGTGACAGATTTTTACAACGAAGCCTATGATAACGTTAAGTATTTGTATGCGTTGGAAAAATATTGTGAGCCCCTGTACCGGTTAGTTTATTTTAAATGACTTGGGGTACTAGCCGAATAGAGTCGTGATCGTTTGATTTGCATAGTATTCATTTGTGATTTTGTAACCGCATCTATAGAACAAAATGACGTAATTTCTTTCTTTCTTTGTTTACTTAGAATACTAAATATGGCATTGTTGGAGTTTTTTTTTATTAATTTTGTGGTTTCTTAATACCTACAGTAAACATATTGTTATATATTTTAGTTGCGATCCCTTAACAATGCAACAGTTTATTCCCGGCTTGCTATATACGGTCCGGATGATTTTCGCAACGTCTCGATACTATAACACAACGAAACAGATATCCACGCTGCTCGTCAAAGTCACCAACCAAATATTAAACATGTGCATGGACTATTTGACGAATGTTGGCAAAAAGACGATTTGGAATCAAGATAAACTTAATTTTATTAAGAAAGCCAAGGTTGGTTTCTTAACGAGTTGATTTTAAATAGGTTTACATTTACCAATATAAAATATCTATGAAATTGTAAATTTAAAACACCGGAAAGATGCCCGATAATAACCAATTAAGAAGGGAAACGCTAACAAACAAAATGGATCTTTTTATTTTCTTTTACGCAGTTGCGGGTAATACTTGTTTATGGATACAATTCCCTTTTACCGTACTGCGATTGTTGATTTCAGCTATGTCTGGGTCTATATAGTTTCTACCGCGAATGCTATAATGAGACCCAACAAGAAATGATGGAGGCTGCTGACGAGAGGCCATTTGATTGCTCGGAAATGTACATTTTTGGAAAATTTGAAACGTTTCGACGACGTTTGTTAAAGGTGTCTATTACGTATACACAGTATATCGCAGTCATCTGATTGGATCTGCTATTTGATTGAATGACTGGCGCGTTCATTAAATGACGACATTTCGTTGAATGGCTAGAAATGAACAAGCGTAGCACAACGTCCAACTAGTTGCCGGTTTGTAGCATAGCCGCATGAACAGAGCGGACTTAAATTCAGCCAAGTGATTATTATTTAGTTCATTTTTTCTACTACGGCGTTAGTAGTCACCAAAACAAATATGGCGTCAAATACCTCGCACAGCTGATAGCACTGTAATGATATTTCTTGGTTAATTTTACTTTAAAGTGACCTTTTCGTAATAAAATAGTATGACAGCATGGATTTAACCTAACATAACCTAACTTCACCTAAATATATTTCGGCCTTATATCTCATTCAACGACTAAACTAAATGACGTTCAGTCAAGACTGAACGTTACATTCAACAACTTAACGAGTTGTCCTTTCATCTGTCGTGTCCGTTCCATTCAAAGAAAGCGCTAGTCATTCTATCAAACAGCGGATTCAACAAGATGACTGCGATATCTATACTACTAAAGAACAGAAATATTTTTTATTTATTTTCGCTTAGATTTTCTAATTTTCTTCTTTCTCCCTAGATAATAGATCTATTCCAAACATACATTACATACTACGTGTTGAACAAGACCACATTAGAAGGTATAGAGGAGTATACTGCTAACTGCAATAAGCTATTCAAAACAATTTCATCGAAAACATACGATGGCCTGGATCATAGGTACTGACCACTGCTTTTACGTTAACATTTTTACTACATTAAAGGGCATAGCTTTGAAAGGTGTTTATTTTTTTGCATAATTTTTTGTTTAGTGATTTGAGTACATATTTTGTGCTTTCAGACGTCCCGACTTCGACAGAGACTATAAAATATACAAGGATGCGATTGGCACCCAGGAGATACTACTTGAAAATTTTATGATAGCTGTTAGTATTGTTCGTTTACATAGAATAAAAAGAACTAAAAATTTATAGTTAAAATTTATTCGGTCTTTATTGTGGCTGAGCGAATCTTAACACTGTCTTACCCATGGTCTTACTCTGAGGTTTATGCTGACGCTTTAAAAGGGCCACATCGTCCGAAGTGATATCACGGCCCCACAGAATACTCAACATGAAACAACAGGATATCACCTTGAAATACCGCTTAAGCAGCGTAAAAAAGCCGGCAACACAACTAAATCGCGGCTTGTGGCGCGGTTATCTATGGGCGGTGGTGATCTATCATAGAAGAGACCCACCTGCTCCGTTGCACGCTATATAAAAAACACTTAATTAATGAAGTTGCTTAATATTTAATTAATCTGATCCACGTTTTCTTTAACGGCTTATACGTTAATTGATAGGCGAAATCGCTTTCAGAGTGTCAATAAATGCCCAACAACAGAAATAGCGCTATCCTTACTAAAAAGGTTCGAGAAACTTAAATTGAACTGCTTATATTTGGAAGATCAGTACTATGACCTGATCAGCAATTATACTGGTGAAATTGAAGCTTTACGTGACAGGTAAGCCTGTTTGATTTTGTCTAGAGCTTCAATTATCATACTGTGTTTTGTCGGATTCTTAAAATTTGGTTTTATAATTTGCATTTCGTCCCAGATTATTTGTTTTTAATTGGTATTAATTCTATGTGTTATATAAGTAAAAAGCCGGATAGTTGCCGCATTTTTCCAAAAAGCCTTTTTTTAAAATATGAAATTGCTAACATTATTCACTTTTTATTTAAAAAATAGGTCTTTTATCTCCTATAATAGCCTATTTTTGTAAGTAATATATAATGAACAATATTTTTGAATAAATACTGTGATATTTGACCTCTCAGGGATAGTTGCCTACTATGGCGTAGTAGTAGCCTGGCGTGGAAAATGCTTCGGTGATACTTTCATCGTGCGGGGATAGTATCGTCAGTACACTTACACAATATATATATTTTTTATTTTATTATTTATTTTACAATCCTTATAATTCACTGAGATCTTTTATTAAGTACAGTTGAAATATTAACTAACATTATTAGTTTCATTTCTGTTTAAATGATATAAAATATAAAAAAATATTATTCAAACTTAAACTTACGTAAATTTAATAAATTTAATAAACGTAAATTATAATAAAATAATACCATTTATTTTAAGAATACAATTTGATAATCGATTTTGGTATTATCATGAGTTTTTAGCAGAAGTTAAGGTTTCTAACTTTCCAGGTCTCAAAGTTTTTGAATTTGAATTACATCAGTTTTTGAATGTTCTAAGTAGATATTTCATGCAACCACATCTCACACAATCTTACTTTGAATCCAAAACGATTTTGATTTAGTCAAATTGTAAAAAATTGGTGGTCTTTACAGGACAAATCCTATTTTATAATGTGTTATCAAATTCAATTTCATTGTTTGTCATTTTATCTAGAATAAATAAAACAGTTATTCACATATTTATTTTGCTTATAACAAGTTAGTCACAGAAAATTTCAAAAAACATCAATGGAATAAAATCCGTCATGTCTTGTTAAAAGCACTTTAGCCACTTCAGGGGCAACAATCCACGAAAGTACCTAATTAGGTGAATATCCTTTTTTCTACGGATATCCCTTTTTATTTAAACATAAACTATGTAATTTAAACTCTAATGCATACAAAGAAACAAAACGTTGACTGAAACCATCGTCAGTGATAAAAATATTCAATATAAAATACTTACCAATATAATTATTATGCCAGCCAAAATAACGCCGCGGAATAATTTTGCTCACACGGAATTAATACGTGTTAATTTAATTGCCTCTCATCCGATAGTTGATGTGGCACGAAGGCCCGTGCGTCTGTCACTACTTTTAGTAGCAAAGCGCCAACACATATATTCCTAACAAAGTATTATTGAAACCGGGGCATGTGTCAGTCCGTGGCAATTATCCGTCTTTTCCCTTATCGATCGGAAGTGCCTAAACTATTAAGACTTATAGTAAGCTCGATTTTTCATATAAGTAAGAATAAAGATATGCGTATGCTTCATCTTTGCCTATACAATAGGTACAACGAGGAACGCGAAAACCCAGAGTTGCCAAGAAATATGCCGCCAGTCGCTGGTAGAGTTATGTGGATAAGATTCTATCATAAGAACATTAAGGGTCCCATGAAGGAGTTTATTCAACACCATGAAGTTATAACGCACATGGTAATCTTTTATATATCAATATTAACTATGTTATTGAGTACATTAACAAAAATATATTGTTTAAAATGTTTATAATGGTACAATGTCAGCATAGATCGTCATATTTAACTGTTTATAATAAAACTGTAAAAACGTTATTTCAGAACACTCAACGCTGTATTAAACTGTACAATGTAATGACAATTGTTTTCACGGAATTCGAACTTATCTATCATAGTGCATGGGCTGAAAATGTTGGACAGGTAAATATTTATGCAAACGAGAGGTAGAATCATGAAGTACATTGATAACTCATTGAAAAAGCATAATGACTGCCTTATATTATACATAATATATATACATGAATAGGATTAGTTCTCGATACATGGCGCTGATGTCTTAAGCAAGAAAGTTTTTGCGATATAATATTATCAGTATGTCTCCTGTTATGTATACCAAATTTGATGAGTTGTCGTTTTAAAAGAGAGCCCTGTAAATAACATAGACTAATTCCTATTAAAATATTGCATATTGCTTTAGTTTTGTAATATTGTTCTGGTCCTAGGTTCGACTTGGATTGATAGCACCACTCCTAATTCGGCACCCCGTTACAAATAGATATGTGGTCAACTTCAGTGTTTACATTCCGGAGTGTATACGTGAAGTTGAATATATGTGGCAGTTGGGATTGAGTAAGAAATATACTTAGAAATAAAACTGCAACAAGCAACATTTTAAAAAAGATTATTATTTTTTCAAAATCCCTAAAATGTATACAAAATTTGTTATTATTGATTATTGTTGAATCTCCTGTCTTTTGTCTCTTGCCTTTTAATAGAAAAATACAGTAATTACTGAGTCGATCTCTTTGCTAAATATAGTTTTGAAGTCTTAAATTTATTCTATCTTAGGTGTACCTGACGCAGCACAAATTGTAGCATATTGCAAAGAGAAGATATTTAGCAATTATGAAAGGATAATGTCTTTAGTTGAGAGAAATAATTTGATAAGAAGGTAATATCTCTTATTTCTACGTATATATGACAAATTTAATGAGTGATTGATGGTTATCTACATTAAAAATAATCAAATAATCGTTAAAAATAATTATAGATCTTATTTCTTCATTAGGTCAATAAGAAGTAACACATTTTAAACTGGCAGTGGATTCTTTATTGAATTCATTAATTTACGAAGATACCCCCCATACCCCCAGATACAAGATCACTTTATATAAGACTAGTAAGCCCTCCGCCCGCGGAGACCAATAAAAGCCAGTCTAGCCAACAGCGAGAAGCCTATTAAAAAAACTTATGAGTTTGTAAATTACATTAAAAAAAATAAAAATATGTTATGTATGTTGATGTTAAAGACTTCATTTTCAATATGACACACGGTCAATTTTGTGACTTCCATAAGACACAAATGCCTTTTAAGATGTGTTTTTCGTTAAACGTTATTATATACATTACCCCAAGACTTTTAAAAAAATAATGAAATACCAATATGTTTTTATTATTCTTTTCAGGAGTATGCCTAAATTGTACCTGCCTTTATTGCGAGCGCAGCTTGTCAAGTTGGAGAAAGCCTTCCTACCGGGCTTATCAACAATCACATGGACGGCACTCGAGATCCCTGGCTACTGCGACAATATTGAATCCGTTTTGGATGAAGTCGATCTGTTTGTGAAGGAGGTATTTTTGTCTAACCTGATAAATAAAATCATTATGGATCGTGATCATTACGTAAGAAATCTCGTACTAATGGTGAACGAGATAAAACATAAATATCCTGATATATTGATTAACATTGAGGAAGCGAAAGGTATCTATTGAAATAGGCTCGATAAGGAGCACTTCAATTTACAATAGAAAAACCATTGGTTCTGACGATACTCTACGAGAAGAACCAACAAAAAAGCTTTTTTTATCGCCAAATTTACAATAGTTGGTTTATTTATGTTTGCTAGTTTAAAAGGTACTAATTGGTGTCTTGTGCGGAAGTTTCCATGTATCTTGGTCTTATATTATGATATGCTTTCTTAATTAAAGTATTTTTTAAGATTCCTGAATTTACATTCTGTAAGTTCCGTTATCTCTTTAGGCAAACATCATCTATTTTTTTTATATTATAGCAGACAAGGGAGCAGGTGGGTCTCCTACATGCTAAGAGGTTTTTACGCCTTTTAAATTTTTTTGTATTTATAGGTCATAGATATAAAAGAAGCGAGGATCGATGCAATACTGCTATCCATCACAAAATCTCTATTAGTATATTTGCCGGAGCAAGCTGTCGATCCTAATACGTTCTATGAAGAAAATCTTGTGAGACGCGATGAAATTGGTTTGTTTCTATTTATATCCAAAGTAATATACTAAATTAATTGGTGATGTAACAGTATAAAATATAATCTTAACATATTGGCTTTCATATCGCATTTATAATTGCTTACATAAGTAATAGTAGATATGGAAGTAATACAAATCAGAAACTGACAAGAGACATCTAAAAGTATTTTCAGTCGTAGGGTCTTGCTTATTTTATAAATGTTTTTATATATAAAGTCAAAAAATAAAAAGTAGGTGTTAAAAGCCGACACGCAACCAATGCGAGGACCGCTGCGCGGTTGTTCGTGGGCGGCGGTGTTCTCTTACCATATAGGAGACTCTCCTGCTTACCACCATTGTCTGCTATACTATAATAAAATGAAAATAAATTGAAATGTTTATTAATTGTTGGTATTTTCAGCTAGTGACCTACAACAAAAGTCATGGAATGCTGAGCTAGCTGTCATTGAGTTAATCAATAAGTTTCTAGAGAGTGTACCCTCAAAGCAAATAAACGACTTGAAAAATAATTGGTAAGAATTGTGCTTTGGTCAATGACAACGCACGTGAAACGTTAGTTTCTGTGCATTAGAAAACTTTTCAAAAAATCCTAATATTATTAGTTATTTTTTAAAATTTACCGTTATTATTTTATGTATGCTACATTTTCCGTTGAAATTTCTATGAATTTTCGGCTGTTATTAAGTTTTTTTTTTAGGTTGGATATTGAAAAGGCTTTGAAGCAAGTTACTTCTGCAACTCGAGTATTTCCTGAAGATGCAGGTCTTTACTTAATATTTTTATCATCATCATCAGCCTATCAAAGTCCACTGTCAGTAATAGGCCTCCCCAAAGACTCCCACTATTTTTATATCGTCGTAAAATTCTAAGTAGTCCCACAATTCGTTTGATTTAATTGAATACAAGTAATTTCAATAATTTAGAAAGCCTTTCAAAAGCATACTATTTTTTTTTGTTATAACAGCATTTATGGAAATTGAAAATCCGGACCGTTTCGAACCAATGAACGCCATCAACGAATGTAATGAGCTATTTGCATATTTTGCAACGAAATGTTTGGAAGCTCTAATAAAATGCACTCGCCAAAGTTTAGATGTCTTGAGAAAGCGGGCTTCTGTTTCCAGGTTTTTGTTTTTCAAATCAAATCAAATTTATAATATTTCCAAAGTTTCTTAGTCTATCGTGCGTTATTATATTATAGTTAGTGTACAAGATTATATGTGAATATAATATACACTCTTATAACTGTGTATTTTGGTGTCTTAAACGTATTTAATTATATAGTCTGCGCCTGAACTAGTTAGACCTGTTTTTCAGGCACCATGCCCAATTTATTTACTATTCTACAATAGTCCACACATGCTACACGTCTTTTAATTCCAGGCAAATAAGTCAACAGCAGAAAATATATTTCTTATGTATCATGAACACATCAATTTCCGTCTTGTTACACAGCCGTTTGATTAATTAAATGTTGATTTTGGTATGGGTTTTTAGCTTTCTCACCATGACGACGGATCCAGAAGAGCAAAAGAAACTGAAACCGCTTATGCTGACTTTGATGTACTTGCAAATACCCCGGATTTTGATCAAGCCAACTCTAGAAGAAATACAATCTGCCTTCTCTCAAGTATTTTCTATATACTTTTGTATAATTTCATTACGAATATAGAAATAAGTATGAGTTTGGATTTTAATAAAAAATCTCGATTATTATTTATTATAATAGCTTAGCTTAATCGTCAGTCAAAGCGATTTGTAGCCATAAATATCAGCAAACTCAGTACAATAAATTCAATACTGCACGATTCTGAGTAATTTAAATTTTCAGGTGGTACTCAACTGTATAATAGATATACACCGTAACGTGTTCATGTGGGGCCAACAAGAGCTAATCAAGAAAGAAAAAATGGCGGCGAATGCCTCCAGTTTATCAGCGACTAGGAGTTATAGCGGTGAATATTTTATTTACATAATTCATATAATAGAATAATTTGTCAGTCATGTAGGTACTCGAACAAATTATAGACCCTGAAGACTTCATCCGGCCACCTTATTTACCGGGTCCGACTTACGTGACACTTTTTCCTCTATATTGGCCAATTTACATAATATCACTGTAAATTATAGTTTTATTCCGATATATATGAGTTATAATATAATTTTGCAATAATATAAGTTACATTATTGCAATATTTCATTAAAATTCCGCGAATCAGCACTCAGTGGAATCAATTTGAATCAATAAATTTACGACTTGGAGATCATAAAAAAGTCGAAGCTATTAAAAGTTTGGAAACGCACCCGTATTTCTTCAAGAGCTAAGGGTGTCCACTGTCCATGGGCGGAACATTTCGCGTAACAGATTTTGCGTATATTATATTAGGAATAGTGTTTATATTCTATATATTATTATCTGTGTGAATAAATTTTAGCCGGATCAAGATCTGGCTCGAGTATGTCTGGAATAAGGAACTATTTCCGTATGGTTTCGGAACACAAGGATGTGGTAAGAGCTGTCATGGCCCTACAAGGGATGATGTATATGTTCAAACCGGACATTCAAAAACTGCTTGTGGTTAGTAGTTGTCATTATTGTTTATCAAATTAATAAAGTTGTAGAATGTGAAAATTTATTTTCATTCGCATTTCTGTAATTTCAGGTGTATGGAAAATTCTCGCATCTATGGGCGGAGGATAGAGTGCAGCAAGTACAAGCGTTTGTGGATTCGAATCCGTTGAATGTCATTATACGAGACATGCTTAAGAAGTATGAGGCGCAGACGGAAGAAGTTTTAAATTTGCCTGATCGTCACATTGTAGGATCGATTCAGATTAATTTAGGTGAAGTATTTTTTATAGTTTATATTTACAAAATTATTATTTTTATATTGACGCCTGACTGTCTATAACGAGAACGCATTTGAAGCTAAAACTATACAATGTACTGTCAGATGATAGGGTTCTGTGTATGGACCGCGCTAAAATCCGATTCTCGGTAAGCCTATGGCTCCAAGGTTTGGGTTAAGGCATAAAGGCCGTATGGCAAATAGCGAGGCAGCCATGTCAAAAAAAAATAATGGTCTCGTTTCGATTTTTCGCCATCGTTTTAAAATTTAAAATGCTAACTAGAGTACCTTTATATATCAACATAAAGGCGGTTTTGTTGCAATAAATGAATAATGACTAAATTTATATTTTATAGAAAACCTTAAGTTAGCATTGCACGTTGAATCCATTGAATGGAAGAGGATTCTTGGTAAACTACTCAGCCACGCCTATAAGGAGCGAGTGGATAGGCTTATGACGTTTATCAAAGATAAAATGAAGGTAATGAGCAAGAAGCTGAAAGATTTGGACGACGTGCGTTTAGCTATGCTCTGCCTGGAATCGGTTCGGGAAGAGTTCATCGGGTAGATATATTTTATTCATATTTATTTTCTATTTAAACCATGTTTGATTAAATCGGTAGAAAATTCTCTGTTAATGACTGTGTGTCCGTTTGGAAGCTTTGGAAGTAGTATAAGTTAGATATTCTTTTTCTTGCAAAAATAAATCTTCTTTTATACTTTCAAGTCTGGTACATGAGAATTTCGACGCGGTTTAGTGGTTGTGGTAGTGTTAAATATGAAATCGATTTTTTTAGCATAAGGTAGTTGTATTTTGAACGGTGTTTCTACTGTGTTTCGCCTATTGAGTGAAAAGGATATCGGAGATCCTTAAAAATGACGTTTTAGTGGCGTATAAATCCGGCAACACAACAATGCGCGGACTATGGTGCGGTTGTTCATGGGCGGTGGTGTTCTCTTACCATATAGGAGTCCCACCTGCGCCTTTTTCCGCCATATCATAAAAAATATGAAAATTGACTTTTGGCCATTTATTCTTGTCGGTCGTGTTAGTTTTTCGTAAAAAAAATGATTCATATTGCAGAATGGACATGGAATTGGATCTTATCGAAGAAAGCTACACTTTATTCGGCCAATTTAATATCGACATACCTAAAGA
>DWCF01000854.1:0-37511 GCA_018230265.1 Delias oraia
CGCCTGCCAAGCGTGGTGATTAAGGCATAATAACCCCCCATTTTGGGGGAGGCCTATGTCCAGCAGTGGACTTGAATGGGCTGATGATGATGATGATGATGAATGTCATAGAAATCTACCTCATCTCAAATCAAATTAGCAGCAATTATGAATTTAAGGATGTTTTCTTATAGATATATGTTGAATGGGAATCTATATTGAGGAGGCTATGTCTGTTGCCGTCACCATGCCTTAATACCCTTCAAATAAGTTTGTTTGTTAAAAAACATGAGGCTTTATTTAAATTCGCCAATGGCGTCAACCCTCGAAACCGCCGTGATACCACGGAGAGAGTTATTCCTGATCTGCCCAGGCTAACCAAATATAATAAAAGCTGAATGTGCACATCTATTAGAATATATATTTTTTATTATTATCGTATACAACGTAGCAAGTGGGCTTGCCCCTAGCTAATTCAGCGGGCTATGTCGGTAATATATCCTAATATAATAACATTACAATAATAAGTTAAGTTTTTTGATGGTAGATTAAAAATTTAAAGTGTATGTAAAAAAAGACTCCGGTACAATAATATTAATTTTTATTTTGCGTGTTTAATAATTCTTGACGGCTTCGAGAAAACTATCAATGTAGAATCGCTGAGCGTCGTATTTGTCCAGGAACTTTTCGTAGTCGTCCGGTCGAACCGTCTTCAGACCATTCATATAGACATTAGCTAAATGTTTCTGTGCGTCGTTACATCTCTGGCAAGCTTTCATTATGGAGTCAGGAATTATGTCTGAAAGGAAATAAATTAAAAATATAAGTTAGATATTAATTTTTGTCTGTATTTTTTATGGTAGAGTGGATAATGGAGCAGGTGGATCTCATAGAAAACCGCCGCCCATGGACAACCGCGCCATATTCCATGAATTGGTTGTGTTGCTGACTTTTTACCCGGATTAAGCGGCAACTTTAAGCGCCTCCTATAGCCTTACTCGCATAGTAAAACACAATAGGGGTACCGTTTCACGTGCAACTGTAGCTGACGGAGGTATTCTATGAGCCAGTGGCATCACTTTGTTTGAGCCGGCCCAATTAGTACGAGTCTTTGCCACGGGTGAAAATATCTAAAAAATATAGGCCAGCAACGCACACGTGGTTCAATAGGGACTGATGTTAAGTTTGGTTCAGAGAGAGTTCATATGCTCGCGAACACCAGGGGGTTCCGAAGAGGGGAAGTACTGCGCTATAACATAAAAAATTGACAATAACCTTTAAAACTTTGTGCAATATGATCACAAGGTCCTCTGTCCAAGAAGCAATCAGTCATCGCCATCATCTTCACTGGGTTGTTCACCGCGGCATCCATATCAAAATTATCGTCAGCAGTAACGTAATGGTCGGAACCGGCTTTTACAGCGCCCACAGCTACCAACAGCAGAAATATCTTCATGTTGAATGCACTATCAAAAAATGTAGAACAATTAATCTATTGTTTATTATTTTTCTGTGAGTGTAGGAATCCCTTTACCAAACACACCCCCCGCTGGGTTCTGTGAGAAAATTATTCAGTCTGAACATTTTCAAGACACTTGCAAATGCTAAGACTTTTCAGTGACTGAATATAAATTATAAAACCTCTTAAATAATATAATAACTCTTACCAGTGTAACTCAAATCACGGAATAAATAATCTCATTTTATCATGCTTTTATATACCCATAAATCTGCTAATTAAACGAATTTAGAGTTTGAACGTGTTCATTACAATAACAAAAACGAGGAAACGCAAAAAGTGTATTTTTAAATTCATTTAATTTTATAAATACGTGACTTAGACTGCTAGTATATCTAAAATCATCAGATTTAAAGAGCTGCATACATTTCATACCAAGTGATAATATTTCGCGTACCAATATTCTAATAGAAGCCCCATTTACAACAATAATCTAAATTCTGACTCCTCCAGGACTTGATAGCGTCCAATATTCTGTTACGCGTTACGCAATCACTGGATTCTGGAACCTGCGCTGTGTTGCGTAATATTTAAGGCCTCTATTACACAATCACTGCACAACTTGGGCCTCCGGGACTGGTTTTTTATAGTAAAGCGTACAATGGAGCAGTTAGGTCTCCTATATGGTAAGAGAACACCGCCGCCCATGAACAACCGCGCCACAGTCCACGTATTGGTTGTGGATTTTTACGCCGCTCATGCGGCACTTTTAAGGGCTCCCGATATCCTCACTCACTCTGCGAAACACTGGCTGTCACGAACTGGCTGTAATAAGTACCAAAGTCTGAAAGGACAGAATATTTTATTTAATTTATCATCGTAATAAACTATATTGTATTAATTTGTTAAATTGTGGCAAAGTATAGAATTTCCCTGAAACTAATTATTTATTTTAAACTAGTGGACCCGGCTGACGTCGTATGCCAGCTACCGGGTCCTAAGAACTCTCAGCGATCTTTGGACCCATCAAACCCGAAAAATTAATACTCTAATAACCTCAATTTTTCGAATCTGATAATTGTTTTACCTACCAGAAAACTGTCAAAACTTGGCCTTGTATTATGGTATTAAAGTTCATATTGACTGTTAAGTATTATTTAGAATTGTTTATATGTTATTTTGTTTGTTTATATGTTATAAGTTATTACGGATTTTCAGGCAAATATTTTTAAAAAAATTCCATATATTTGAACCTCGTGCTTCGTGTGACATTCCTTATAAATAATGATTATAAGCAATGATAAATTTAATATAATTAATTCTTGTCTTAATGAAATTAATTAAATATTTACTTAATGAAATCGTTGCATCTTTTCTAAAGATTTGCGCTTAGCAACACACAATGATTCATTTTAATATTATACGTGTAGATGCGGTATATATATTAGTATATATATATATAGTAGTAATGATAGTTATAGTTTTGTGATACAGTTTTTGACCTCCATAATCTGTCAGTATTCCTGAAAATAATTCCTTATAACACACCAAAATCATTCTGAGTTCTACAATTTTTCTAAATATTCATTTGGATATTCCGTTATGAGTTGAATAAGAAAACATCAAATTAAGGTATAAGTTTATTTTCATAAGGATGAAATTTATTTTCAAAGTCCGAGGACCTTCATCAGGTGATCATAGTACTTATGCTGAGGGTCATATTTGTTCCAGAACCTCTCGTTGGCCTCAGGTAGTTTAGATCTGAGACCGGAAAAGTACACTCTAGCCAAATTCTTTTGGGGTACGTTGCATCTTCTGCAGCCTTGCTCTATCGCCTCGGACATATGGACTGAAATTTTTTTAAATTATAAGGTGGTGTCAGAAATGGTCGAATAAAATTATAATTATTTTTTTATGGAAACGGAGGCAAAGGAGCAAGACACTCACTAAGGATAAGCGGTCTTCCGCCCATGGACACCCTTAGCACTTGAAGACCTTCGGGTGAGTTGCTTAAGACAAAAAAATAAATTGGCCATATGTGTCAATCTAGAGGTCACTTTCCCTAAATAAATAACTAATTAGACAAAATTAAAAGACTATATAGATATACAACTTAGGTCAGCTAAGACACCACGCCACATTTCAAAAAAATTCATAATGTTATCATATACTTAATAATATGAATATATGAACGTTTTAAATTTTTTTTCCAACAATTAAGGATTTACCCTTTAAAAGATTACATTTTTCAAAATTTTTCCCATTTTTTGTGACTTTAAATAAATATATGATACATTTAGTATTGATATATACTAAATAAATCATGTTGAGTAATTAATAATATTAAAAAGCTGAATGCTTTAAAAAATAAGCTGTCATTATATTCTCTAGACCTTTGTAGCTCTCTGCAACCTCATCACATGGTCCATCATCCAAGAAGCAATCTGTCATTGCCTTTAATTGTTCCGGATCATCAACAACGCTTTGCATGTCCAGGTAATCATCTGCTGTTGTATAGAAGGTGGGGTGTTCAGGATGCTCCGCAAAGCACATAGCAGCCAGCAGCATGCAGCAAGTAAACATCAACATACTTTTCATCTTGAAGAAACCTGAAATAAAAATTTTCTTTTTTTTACAGCGGAATACGAAGTGGGTGTGCTATATGGTAAGAGAATACAGCCGCCAATACAGAATCGCGCCACCGTCTGCGCATCTGTTGTGTTACCTTAAAGTAGTGTTGCTCAAATGCAAGAACAAGACGAGAGTTAACCAGTCTTGTTCTTGCCAATATACACAGAATACTGTATCAATACTGTACCAATAGGTCTTGGTCCGAGTTTTGCGCTCCCAGTTTTGGTCTTGGTCTTGCAGCAAGTCTTGCAAGTTTTTCCTATTAGACTATTGCTGTGCTGACGAACTAATTGGCTCACAAAATACAGGCGTGACGATTGAATTGTGTTTCGCTCAATGAAGATATATGGCTCATCAAAGTTTACTACTTACGCGGCGTAAAAGCATAACTTAAGCGTTGCTTGTGGCACGGCTGTCCATGGGCGGCGGTGATCTCTTACCATAAAGGAAACTCGCATTTCTATTGTCCATTATATAATACAAAGCGTTATGTATAATTTCAAATTTGATACAGTTAACATATATATATTTTTAGAATGATAACATTGGCAAACGAGCAGGAAGCTCACCAACGATAAACGGTTCTCCGCCCATGGACACCTCTAGTCCTTTCAGAGCTGCGTATTCGTTGTATGACTGTTTTTAAATATAAATAATATTTTATTCAAAATCAACGTTACTGTACCTACTGTTGAACGATGTACGACCACTACTGCCTTTGTAATAATATCTTTCGCTAGATTGAAATGCTTATATAAGTCTACTGTCGTAACGAAGCCTTGTCCACAATCAGCAGCATGAAGCATTTGGCCACACTGCATGTAGGTGGAAAATCATTCATGAAATTGGTTCAAAGTTTAGATATGGCATAGATTAAATTAAATGTTTTATTTTCAAATTATCCATGGTCGGGAGAAATTATATTCAACTAAGTTTGATCTTTTCCGATTTAAGCACTTATCTGAACAGTCTGTTTAATATAGAAATATGGACATAGGCCTCCCCTTACACCTCCATGCATACCTGTCGGATGCAACAATATATTGTATATATAGATAATTACATATATTGATTAATATTTTTTTAAGCTTTACCAGACAACGCAGATGGGTCCCCTATATAGTAAAAGAATACCGCTAGACAACATCGCCACAGTCCAGGCATTGATGATTGTGTTGCCAGTTTTTTTACGCAGCTTAAGCGGCATTTTCAAAAGCCTACGGTATACTCAATCATTCAGCGAAACACAGTAAAAGAGTTCAAATACCGTGTCACGTTGAATATTTTGTGAATCCGAGGTATCACGAACGAGGTGACCTAATAAGTGCTTCAGCAGAATCTTTAAAATGGCTCTTCAACGGGTGCAAAATTTATATATTTAAAACATTTTTTATGTTTTCCAACTAAAAATATAAGAAAATTAATCTCAGTAATTTAATCTCAGAAATAAAATAAAACTCCAATTTGTTTCTCTGTTAATAAAGAAACGATAATTAAAGTTTATAATTATCACCTCTCCATTTAAACAACTTAATATTAATAAAATAAACTGAAAGAAAATTATAATAACATTTTATGAACAGAACATTTTTGTCTTTGACAATTACAGCTCTGACGCGATAGGTTATCGGTGCGCGCGCATATCCAAATTAAAGAAATATATTTCTTTACATATATACCATTAAAAGGCCATTACCATTAATATGTATTTGGGATAATGGTAAATACAGCATTATTCGATAATTTATTTAATATCTTTATCACTACATAATCCGACCAAAGAACCCCATGAAAAAACAAACAAATAATCTGTCATTCAAATCTTGAGAGCCTCGTTGCTTAATGGTTCCAAAAGTGTGCCATGAAGCTCGAGTTATCGGATTCGAATTCCGGTCCGGACAATTATAATTTAATTTATAATTTTTCGGTCTCTGGAAGGTCTTGACAGAGGCCGGGCGAGTGTTGATACTGTCACACCCGAGGGAGAGCCATGCTGAAGCATATGCTATGCACTAATTGGGCCGGCTCGTCTAAAATGATACCAAGGGCTCACAGAATACTCAACTCAAATCGTAGTTGTACATGAAATGGTGCTTCTACTTTGTTTCGCTGAGTAAGTGAGGATATCGGAGACCCTTAATAAATGATGCTTATGATGTCGTGAAAAAGCCGGCAACACATCCAATGAGCGGACAGTGGCTCGGTTACCATATAGAAGACTCTACCATGGTAACTCCATGGTAGAATATGCCATGGCATCATGGTCTCCATGATAACATGGTAGACATTTTAAACCATGTAGCTACGAGGCTCTCAAGATGCATTCTAAAGTTTAAAATTGCATTGTATAGTGAGCATGCAGTAGTGCTAATTTAGTGGTGAACAGCAAAGTATAATGAAATATTTAATGTGTAATCATAATCGCAATTTAATATTTTTAAAAGGCTTTTCTTAATAATATTATAAATCATTATGATTTTATAAACATGACTTTATAAAACCATAGCATTTTTAGTATCCTATTATTTTATAATTATTATAAAACATGTAAAGAAAAATACAATTTTCTTATATTATAATATGGTAGTCTGTGGTGAAACGAGATTGTAAAATTGTGATTTAAGAACGACGTGGTACTCTGAAACATTAAATGTCGTTTCTTTTAATGCAGATAAACTCAGTTGTGTTTTATTAACTATTATTCCAAATCACTACAAGCAAAATCCAACTTTTTTATACATTAATAAAGAATATTTAAGGCAAAACACAACATGAAAGGTTTGGTGGTGATTATCAAAGAAACTAGAGACTCGAAACTCAAACCTCAAAAACTAGCATAAAAGGAATAAAAGAAGCTTAAAATTCAAAAGCATTTATTCAAATAGCCCCGATAAAGAGCACTTCTGCAAGTCAATTTACAATAGCAAAGCTACCAATGGTTGGGAAGAACTCTATAGAACTCTATAGAACCAATAAGAAACTCTTGGGTTTCGTTTTTTATCGCTAAATTTGCAATAGCTGTTTCATTTTGTTCGTTAATTTTAAAGATTATTGATGCTTTTGCGGAAATTTCCATGCATATTTGAATTGTATGTATATAATTTAAATTAAATTCACCAACGTATATACCTATATTTGACTACTGTAATAAGTTAGCGATAATGTCCATGTTGTTATTGACTTATTTTCTGTAGAACCCCTACGAGAGCCATGCTGAAGCGTATGCTAATGCACTTATTGGTCCGGCTCGTCTGAACTGATACCACGTGATCACAGATACTCAGCGTTATTTGGTAGTTGTACTTGAAACGGTGCTTCTACTGTGTTTCGCTGGGTGAGTGAGGGTATCGGTGGCTCTTAAAAATTCTGTTAAGCGGCGTAAAAAGCCGGCAATACAACCAATGCGCGGAATGTGGCGCGGGCCATGTTAGCAATTGTCCATGGGAAGCTGTGTAGTTCTCTTACTATATAGGAGACCCATCTGCTCCGTCGTTCGCAATATAATAAAAATAAATTATATGAGCTGAGTAGATTTCTTAGTAGGCAGTATGGATATATTATTTTCTTCTATAGTACTTAGTTGTGATAATTATAGTTTTACTACACAGTTTTTTAACATTATTCCCGAAAATTATTCTTATTTCACACCAAAATTATTCGTAGTTTTATAATTTTGTAAATATTAATTTGTATATTCCATTACGAGTTGAATAAGAAAGCTCAAATTATAGTATAATTTTATTTTGCATAACGAAGAAATTCATTTTCAAAGATCAAGGACCTTCATCAAGTGATCATAGTACTTATGCTGAGGGTCATATTTGTTCCAGAACTTCTCGTTGGCCTCAGGTAGTTTAGATCTGAGACCGGAAAAGTACACTCTACCCAATTTCTTTTGGGGTACGTTGCATCTTTTGCAGCCTTGCTCTATAGCTTCGGGTATTATGGCTGAAATTTTATTAAATATAATAAGGTATCAGTGATGGCTAGATAGCATTATGTGTTTTTATGAAAACGTAGGCAAATGAGCAGAAGGCTCATCTAGGATAAGCGGTCTTCCACCCAACGACGCCCCTAGTCCTTGCAGAGCCGCGTGCGTTGCTGACCCTTAAGGTACGCTGTTTTTGTTTTTTTGTTTTACAAAGGTCCCCAATTCGTATTGGTTTTTAAATACTCCTACAGGAAGCTGACTCCACAGAGAGATAATTCAAGATTCATCGTATAAGATAGTTGATTAATAATTCTAGAATTAACATTCCAACTAAATACAGCGGAATGATCCACATGCGATTAAAACAATACGACTTGCGCACCGTTAAATAAAGAAAGTACCTATCCCTTAAATGCCGACAATGGCTGGAGATGTCCATGGGCGGTGGGACTTATAGGAGCATTATAGGAGCCTCTTGCTCCTTTTCCAATTACGAAAACGGAGGGTAATGTTTTTAGTATAGATATACTATATAGAGGGTTAAGTAGGCCCATGGATTGCTGAGAGTTCATAATTGGACCTGGTAGGCTGCGTACCGGGCAGAACGCGTCTGCTGGGTCCACATATATGAACGAAAGTTTGGCCAGTGATGAAAGCTGGCTGCTTTACAAATTAAGCTATAATTAAATTCTTTTGAATACCTTTGTAGCTCTCTGCAACCTCATCACATGGTCCTTCATCCAAGAAGCAATCTGTCATTGCCTTTAATTGTTCCGGATCATCAACAACGCTTTGTATGTCCAGGTAATCATCTGCTGTTGCATAGAAGGTGGGGTGTTCAGGATGCTCCGCAAAGCACAAAGCAGCCAGTAGCATGCAGCAGGTAAACATTAACATAATTCTCATCTTGAAGCAATCTGAGAAATATTTTTTTTTAAATATAATATAGGATATGTGAGAGGCTGTTTGCCATAATCGCCACGCTCGGCAGGCGTGTTGGCGATCGCAGTTCAGTAATATAGTCCGCGGAGAACGCTGCTGCCCGCCCTCCGGTATTCCCTTAGTCGCCTCTTACGACACCCACGGGATGATTTGATTTTTTTTATGATTTTTTCCCGCGAACTTTATAAGGACGCTGGATGCAGGTCCCCTCCGGCAGGTATTCATGGAAGCCCAAGGGGGAGGCCTATGTCCAGCAGTGTACGTTTTATGGCTAAATTGATGATGATGATGATAGGATATGTGTTATACCTGCTGCGTTGTTCGCTATCCCATACAAAATATTAAACTGGGTGATCTATTTCTTCAAAGTTGGTACAATTAACAAATTTTTTTTTTATGGTAACGATGGCACACGAGCAAGAGGTTAAATTAGGAAAATCGGTCCTCCGCCCATGGACACCCCTAGCCTTTGCCGCGAGTGCGTGTCATGACTATTTTTAAATATAATATTAATAAAATTATATTCAATACAAACGTTAATATTTTCTTGAATGGATGTATGCCTACTACTTCCTTTGCAATAATATCTTTAGTTGTTATCAGATGTTTATATAAGTCTGCTGTCGTTAACCAATCCCTTATCAACCCATCAGAAGCATGAAGCATTTGGCCACACTCCATGGAGGCGGAAAATTATTCAAGAAATTGGTTCAAAGTTAAACATGCCTCTATATAAAATAGTTTTATTTCAAATTATCCATGGTCGGGAGAAATTATTACCGAACTTAGTCTGATCTTTTCCGATTTAAGCACTTTCTTGAACAGCCTGTTAAGTTATTTACTTAATTAAACTCGGTTAGTTTGCTAAAATTAGATTTGATAGCCGACAGGTATGCCTGGAGGCCTCCCCGGCCTATGTCCGTTATGGACGTGCTACGACTGAAATGAAGATGATGATGACATCTGATATAGTTATAGACTACTTTTTAAATCTAAATAAAGGCAATAACTCTGCCTACTCGACGAGGGACAGTAGGACGTCATTACAAAGAAATACAATGGTATTTAAAATCTTTTTTTAAGATATAGCGGACAACGGAGCAGGTTGGTCTCCTATTTGGTAAGATAACACCGCCGGCCATGGACAACCGCGCCTCAGTTCGTGCTTTGGTAGTGTTTCCGGCATTACATCTTTAAGGGCCTTCTATATTCTCGCACACTTAGCGAAACACAAAAGAGGCACCGTTTCAAGGACAACAACTATTTCACGCTGAGTATTCTGCGACTTCGTGGTATCACTTCGGAAGATCCGGTACAATTAGTGCCTCCACATATGCTTCAGCATGGAGGTGAAATTAGGGTAAAATTATTTTTAATAATAAATTTTTGTAGGGGATTGAATTAATAAAAATACAATTTAATTTTTATTCTTTGTTCAGCTACATTTTGAGATTTTTTTTTAATTCTCAATTGATTTCATGAAGCTGTCGTAGTATTTTCTCTGCGGGTCGTATTTATCCCAGTATTTCTTGAAGACCGCGGGCATTTTTGCTTTGAGTCCCGTTTGGAACACGTTCGCCAAATGTTTTAGTGCTGCGTTACATCTTTGACAGCTGTGTTCTATCGCATCTTTAGTTATCACTGTAAAAAAAGAGATTTTAAAAAGTAACAATTATATTTTTATTTATTTTTTTAGTAAAGCAGGTCGCCTCCGACAGGTATTCATGGAGGTCCAAGGGTTTATGTTCAGCAGTGGACGTCTTATGGCTGAAATGATGATGATGATGATGACAGCGGATGAAGATATCGAAAACCCTTGAAAATGCCGAAACCTGCAAAAACTAAAAGCAACTGTGACGCGTTTATCCATGAGCGGCGGTGTTCTATTACCATATACCACACCCACCTGTTCCTTTGTTCGCTGTACCATAAAAAAGCCGGTAATTCCACTGAAGCGGGTATCATGGCGCGGCTTTTCAAGAGCGGCGATATATTACCGTGTAGGAGACCCATCTGCTCAGTTATAACCTCTATATACTTACCATAGAATATAGAAAAAGATCTACCTTTGTAACTCATTGCAACAGCGTCGCACGGACCTTCATCGAGGACGCAATCTGTCATAGCTTTCAACTTAGCTGGATCATTAACAACCGCTGTCATGTCAACAGAGTCGTTCTCCGTGGTGTAATAATTGATTTTATCAACATGCTTTAGAGTTTCCGCTCCAGCAAACACCAAACACGTGGCGACGAACAAAATTACCTTCATCATAAATAATCTGCAAATAAATTTTTAATTGTACTTTATATAATCATGTTTCCAATGGGAGAACCACGATTACGCAATAATTGGGTAGGATACCACAGGTTTACAGAATACTAGTGTAAATGCACGGAATATAGCGCGCTCATACGTGGATGGCGATAATTTCTTACCTTTTATATTCTTCTTACTTTTTCTCTCTTACCTTTCCTATTTTTGAATTTATTCAATGATATTACAATTAAACTGAGAGCCTCGTAGATTAATGGTTTTAAAAATGTACGATAAATACCACGAATCCCTGTCCGGACATTTATAATTTAATTTATCGAAATTCGACAGTGGTCGAGCGAGTGTCTTAATTCCGTCTCACCCATGGAAGAGCCGACCTCAAGCACATTCTGACGCACTAAGTGGGCCGGCTCGTCCGATGTGTTGCCACGGGCTCACAGAATACTCGATAAATAAAATAAAATACAGCGTAAAACGATACTTTTACTGTGTTTTGCACTGTGTTTGAGGATATCGGAGGTTCTGCACCGTCAGCATTGAAATACAATAGTTGCAGACGCGGGGTTATATCGTGTCACTGGTTCTAATTTATCAAGGTACCATTTATCGATTTCAATAAACTATAAAATATATATAACACATTTATCTTTATTGTATAGTGGAGAACAGAGCATGCGGGTCTCCTATATGGTAAGAGAATAGCGCCGCCCATGGACAACCGCGCCACAGGCCGCGCTTGCTGTGTTGTTGGCTTTCTACGCCGCTTAATCGGCAATGAGGGCCATAAATCCTCACTCTCGAAACACACAGCGAAACACAGCAGAAGCACCATTTTCTTTTATTCATCATCACCAGTCTATCAAGTAAACTGCTGGACATAGGCTTCCTCCAATGACGCCCACCTATTATTATACCTTTTATTATTTTCTCTTTTTTGGTTTATTCTCTAGAGGACAACGAAGCAGATCGGTCTCCTAGAAAGTAAGAGAATACCGCCGCAAATGAATAACCGCGTCACAGTCCGCACATGGCATTTTCAAGAATCTCCGATATCCTCACTCACTCTGCGAAAAATAGTACAAATATATTTTCACGCTGAGTATTCTGTGAGCCCGTGGTATCACTTGTGGTTCCTGCGTGCAATATGGCCTGCCCATTGCAAATTATAAATAAATAAAATATTCCTAAATAAACCAATCCATGTGCAAACCTGTGGTGAACTTAAATATTTATATAAAAATACTTAAAAATCAAACCAATTTAAAAAGAACGATGCTTACGATAAAAACATTACCTCACAATAACGTATTCCCAATAAAACTTCACATTTATATACTACCTTCTCAAACAAAAAACAGTCATTTAATGATAATTTTCTATGCGAATGCTGACTTCGATGAACTAAGTTGATTCACTCATAAATTGTATATTAATGGGTTTTTTGCATTGTAAACGAGATAAAAAAATAATAAAAATAAAAAGGTCGTTGTTGGGTATCGCTCCAAACGAACCGTCTTTTAACCTATCTGCATTCATTAACCGACTTTCGAAAAAAGAGGTGTACCTCACTGAGTAACGAACATATTAAAAGCGATTTTAATAACGAGTAATTATTTTATAGTTGTGAATGCATATCAGTAAGCTATGTAAAACATGCAAGAAATTTTTATACATTTTATTGCATACATCGCTTTGAATTTTATAATGTATCCTTTATTTATTACTAATTTACTTTTGAGAGCCTCGTAATTAAATGGTTTTATAAATCTATCATGAAAGCGAGAGGTATGAATGCAGACAATTGGAATTTGCTGGATCTCTGGAAGAGCTTGGCAGTGGCCGGGCGAGTGTCTTAATACTGTCGCACCAGTGGGAGATCCATGTTGAAGCTTATTCTTTTTTTTTATTTCATAGAGGACAACAGAGTAGGTGGGTCTCCTATATGGTAAGGAATCGTCGTCCATGAACAACTGCGGCACAGTCCCCGCATTGGTTGCCGGCTATATACACCTCTTAAGCGCCATATTTAGGGCTTCAGATATTACTCACTCAGCGAAACATAGTAAAAGTACCGTTTCAAGTACAAGTACCGCTTCTATTAGTATTCTGTGAGCCCGTGGTATCACAGGTCGAGCGGCTGGCTCGTGCGTTAGTATATGCTTTGTTACGGTTATGCATCGGATGCTAGAACATTATAACTAGAGGGTAGAATAAAAGTCAAATAGAAATGGTACGTCTATTATCATAACAAATTAAAAGCCTTTAAGAGAGTCCATGAAGCCATCTCTGTATTTCTTTTCGGGATCGTATTTCTCCCAGAATTTTTCATCAACTTCAGGCATTTTTACTTTCAGAGCATTGTAAAAAATGTTACCCAAATGTTTCTGGGGGCTGTTGCACCGTTTACATTTGTCTCTGACCGCTTCGGGAATGACATCTGCAAGGAAAGGTTCAAAAATTATAGTTATTATTATATAATGGCCGGCAGTGCACTCACGATCCAGTAAGTGGTGGGTTCAAACTTCAAGGGCCTCCGCTATCCTCAACACTCAGAAACAAAGTACAAATACCGTTTGTTTTTTACAAACAAACAAGTATCATTTTTTTAAAAGACAATGTAATGGACAAAACGTTCTAGCAAGTTTTAAAATAAAACTATTGTTACTTTAGAAATGCATTTACGTGTTTTCTTTAAAACGTCATACTAGAATATAAATATAACATTAAGTCGTGCATACCTTTGTAACTCTGAGCTTCTTCATCACATGGTCCCTCGTCTATGAAGCAATCAGCCATGGTCTTAAATTTGATAGGATCATTCACCAAGGTATGAACATCAAGAAAATCATTGGCGGTGAAGAAGAAGTCGATTTTTTCAAGTGGCAACTTAGCAGCAACCAGCATCAAACAGCTGACGATAAGCAGTATAGCTTTCATCTTGCTCCTAATGTGAGTAAAATAATATTTAAACAAATAAATCTTAATAATATCAATTGTATATTTTTTTAAGATTACCAAACGTAACTTTAAACATACTGTCGCAAGATTTTTATTTTGTTTTTAAGTGCTGTGAATTTATTTTTAAATGGAAGTTGTGTACGTTGTGAAGAGACATGCAGAAGCATATTCGGACGCAGTAATTGGGCCAGCTCGTCCGTAGTGATACCACGAGTCCACAACAAAGTCGGCGTCAAATAGTTGTTTTACTTATAACTCTTGTTCTACTGTGTTTCGCTGAGAGTGTGAGAATGCCGCTTAAGTGGTGTCAAAAGCTGGCAACACAATCAATGCCGACTGAGGCGCGGTTGTCTATGGTCAGCGGTGTTCTTTTACCATATAGGAGACCCACATTCTCCGTTGTCCAGTATAGAATAAAAAAATCTAGGATAAATGGCTTATGGACAATCCTAGCCACAGATAGACAAGTGTGTTGCCGGCCTGGAAGTGGCAGCTACGCTTCTTTTAAAGACCCACAAAAACGAAATGAATATAATATAACAACAAAACACACGACGGAAAGTTACCATTTTACTTTAAAAAAATGTTTTAAATTTGTCATTTCAATTGCAATTAAGAAAAATCTTTAAGTAAATATACGAAAAATACTCAAATAAAAAATACATCAAACCGATAAAACTGTTCTATAATTATATATAAAATTTAAATTTATATATATAATCCTAAGTTTTGATATAATTTTATTAATTATATTAATTATTGACTAATAAAATCGAATTAATGAATTATTAATTGAATTGAATAATTTTATGTGGTTTATGTTGGTATAAAAAATTATAATTTTAATTTTAATTTGTCTCAGAATAGGAATATTTAATTTTATAAAATACAATTTGAATGCTTACCTATGTAACAATAGCAACACAATAACAAAATCCAAACCAATCATGAACTTTTTATAACATTGTAAGACCTGTTTTACATTTTTGTATAAAATACTTATCGTATAAGGACTGGTATGACTCGTTATTACCCATATATGGTGTGAATTTATATACGTTATCAATTATAGTTCCACGGGCTTCCGATGCCCTCAATCACTCAGCGCAGAATAGGACCTTAAAGTAACGTTTCACGCTGAGTATTCTGTGAGTTAGTGGTATCGCTTTGGATGCATCGACCCTATAATTGCGTCAGAATATGATTAAGGAAGGAAGAAAGAAAAAATAAAGGCTCTCGAGTGGCGACCGCGTACCGGAAAACGCAGAGTGTGAAGTTCCGCCACGCGATAGTAAGACGAAGTCACAAAGGTCACGGGCAACCGCTGGACCCAGATAGGGACCAGTTTAGGTATAGTTGCGCTCTTTTAGGTCATCAAGTTGTAATAATTCGAAAATAACTTTACAGGCAGCTGATTCCATAAAGAAATGGTCCGCGGCAAAAAGCCTTAAAAACGCTCAGTTTTGGAAGGACAAACATCGAGGTGAAATCGATGTTCGATGGTAAAATTCAGCAGGAGTTATCAATCCAAACAGCTCCTCCGAATATTCCCCGTTAAAAAAAGAGCGTTCTTATTCCTTAAAGGCCGGCAACGTACCCGCGGCTCTGCAAGAGATAGGGGTCCTTGCGCGGAGGTCCGTTTGCCTTTGGTGAACCTCCTGCTCGTTTGCCACCGATTGCATAAAAAAATAGCAAGAAGGGTGTTATTTTATGCTATGGCGGACAACGAAGCAGGTGTGTTTCCTATATAGAGAACACCGCCGCCCATGCACAACCGCACCATAGTGCCTTTATTGGTTGGTTTGCCGGCTTTTTACGCCGCTTAATCTGCATTTTAAAAGCTTCCGATATCCTAACTCACTCATCGAAATACAGAAGAAGTACCGTTTCAAGTACAACTACAATTTCAAGCTGAGTATTCTGTGAGCCCGTGGTATCACTTCGGAGGAGCCAGCCTAGTTAGTTACCGAATGTGTATTAGATTTATTTCTGATGTTTAATTATCCATAGGCCAGGGTGAGTTACTAGTAATAAATATAGAAATACTTACCGATTGACCAGAAAACACACAATGATGCAGTGTTTTGAGTTGAATTTGTCTTTTTATACATTTATTGCGACAAACCTCGAAGATAAAGAAACGTGATTAAAGTGTAAATGTCATCAGTAAACAAGTAGTTTTAAGATTCTTAACGCGCATTTTTTTATTGTTATATTATGTTGATCTAAATATTCTGTATTTACGACCCATTCAAACTCTCTATCTCTCTCATTAATTTCTAATCTATTTCACTTTTATAACTTTTTGTGCTTTATCCTTACGTTAAAGTTTTTATTTTGTATCTTTTAATATGAGAATAATCTTTATTGAACGTTGACAAAGGAGCTATATAGAATTATAATTTACTCAGTCTCCGGATGGGCTTGACAGAGGCCGTGCGAATGTCTTAATGCTGTCGCACCGCTGGGAGAGCCATGCTGAAGCATATGCTGACGCACTAATTGGGCCGACAACAATGCGCGGAGTGTGGCGCGGTTGTTAATGGGTGGCGGTATTCTCTTATCATATAGAAGACTCACCTGCTCCGTTGTCCACAATATAAAAAAAAATTAAAAAATGATACATAGGCTGATAGTTGTACTTACTGTGTATGATGAGTGAGTGAAGATGAAAGCCCTTGAAAATATGACGCTTAAGTAGCGTAAAATGCCGGCAGTCGGCAACACAACCAAAGCGAGGGCCTTGGCGCGGTTGTCCATGAGCGACGCTGTGTTCTTACAAAATAGGAGAATACCGTTATCCATCATACCATTAAAATAAATAATAATATCAAAATATTTAGATTAGTAGAATTAAAGTAAATATTTAGATTCTGTTTGAAGATATGAAACCAAAATTGATTTTTAAAATTTTGTATGTTATATTGAGCAACGGAGCAGGTGACTCTACTTTATGGTAAGAGATCGCCACCGCCCATGAACAACGGGTCTACAATCCACGCGTTGTTTGTGTGTCCGACTTTTTTATCACTTTAACCTTACGGAATCCGATATCACTCATTTAGCAATAAAGTATAAGTAGGCTGTATAAATTTCATTTCAACGTACCAAATTCAAAGTTCCGATAAAACAAAAACGTAAAATAAAATTGGTAACAATTCTCAATTTTTAATTAAGAAAAGAGGTTATTGATCTAACACGACATTTTTTTGTTATTGTTTAAACAAAGATAGGCGTATCTGCAAAATTTATCTCAGAATGCATAAAATAATTATAGTCATCATTAAAATGTTTTAAGTGCTATTGTTTACGAATTAAACACACACCAGACACTCGTTACGTGATATCTATAAAAACATAAATTATATTATTTACATTCGAAAGGTTGGGATAACGTTAAACTAAAGTTTAGCATTCTACTTAAGCGGTTTAAAAGGCCGGCTACATAACAGAACGGGGATCACAGTATGAATGCCTTATCAGACTTGGCTATAAGAGGTATCAAGTTCGATTCGAATAAAAATTTGCAATTGATTATCTTTGAAGGATTTGACAGTGGCCGGGTGAGTGTCTTAATAGTGCCGTACCCGTAGGAGAGCCCTAATGCATATATGAACACACTAATTGTGCCAGCACGACCGATTGGATACCACGGGCTCACATAAGCACTACGCTAAGTAAGTGAAGATATGCGGCCATTGAAATTGTATCGCTCAAGCGGCACTCAAGGCGCAAAAAGCCTGCAGCACAATCTATGCGCTAATGGCGCGGTTGTCCTTGGCCGCTGATCTTTAAACTAAAGTGTATAATACTATCCGGAAGTAATAATAACTATCTACAATTAAATACATGTAATTAAATTAGACTAAAAACAAAAAACTAAAAAAAACTATACAAAAAACTAAAAAACGCATGCATTTGAAAAACCATTATGTAAATAATTGGAACTTGTGAAACATATATTTTGTAATTCCATGTAATAAGTGAATCATGACAATTTATGAATATTTATAAGACAAATTATAATAATTTTCATCGTTTTATATTATTAATACATTTTTTTTTAAATACAAGTTTGCATTATATATTATAAATAAATTTGGAACAGATCGAGAATAATTTCATGCATTCATAATTTAATATATATAGCCGTGATATTGGTTTGAATCAACCATATAGAATAAATTTATAAAATCTCAAACTAAAATCAATATAAAGATTTTTAAGTACAATTTACAGTAAATTAAAAGCCATTGTAGGTAATGTGTCATTCAGTTTTCAGTTTGTGCCTTGTAAAGATTGCGTTACATAGGATCACAAATGTTAGCTTCTTTCGACGACCGGATCCTTTCGGAACAGCTGGACTCTGGCGTTGCATAGAGATGGTTTGTCCTGAGGAACTGTTTGGATTACCTGCAGCTAAATTTCATGATCGAACGTCGAAGCCGAATACCGTTTGATACGTAACATCTCGATCTTTTCGTTTTACTACTGAGCGGTTTGCTCCATGCACCACTACTCTCTGGGGTATTTCCACGTCAACTTGGGGACATTCAAAAAGAGAGCATACCTATCCATATAAGACTGGCAACGTACCAAAATATGAAGGCTATGTTTTATGTTTTTTTAACAGACATCGGAGCAAGTGGCTTTTCTATATGGTCATAGAACACTGCCGGCCATTGATAACCGAGCCACACCCTGCGCATTAGTTGTGTCGTCGGCTTTTAACACCACTTAAGTGCCATTGTTAAGGGTCTCCGATATTCTTAATCAGCGAAACACAGTAATAGCATCGTTTCAAATACAACTACCATTTCACGCTGAGTACTCTGTGAGCCCGTGGTATCTTTTCAGACGAGCCGGCCTAATTAGCGCATCAGAATATGCTTCATGGTCTCCCATGGGTGCAAAAGTTACACATATAAATGGTTATTTGCTTTTCAGTTACTGCCAGCTCCTACAAAGGTACTGTTTAGAAAAATAAGTTCCTTACAAAATACAAGAATGCTCGCCTGATGCGGTAAAGCGGGTGTTATTTTATGGTATAGCGAACAACGGAGTAGGTGGGACTCTTTTATGGTAAGAGAACACCTCCGGTCATGGAAAACGGAGCCACAGTCGGAGCATTAATAGTATGGCCGGTTTTACGCCGTTTAAACGGATATTTAATTTTCAAGGGCATCCCATATCCTCACTCAACAATGTAGAAGTACTGTTTCAAGTAAAACTTCCGTTTCACTTTACTCTGTGTGCCCGCGGTAGCGCTTCAGACAAGCCGGCTAATGCACGCAGCCGGCCACTGTCACATCTCTTCCAGAGACCAAATAAGTTATAAATTAAATTATCATTATCTGGATTGAGATTCGAACCCGATACCTCTCGTTTCATGGTAGACTTATAACACCACTAAGCTAAGAGGCTCTCAAATAAGGGTCTTCATTACATATGACTCTATTTAGGCATGATTCATAGAGGGTATCATTGTTCCCATAGATTTTATATAAAAGAAAGAGCCTCGAAGCTACGTTGTGTTATAAGCCTACCACGAAGCGAGTTGTATCGGTTTCCATCTCCTATCTGAATAAAAAATCTATCTATCTATATAGAAGAAAGTTGTATTAGCGACACTATTTATAACTCTGAATGACTGGACTAATTTGATTGAAAATAGGTGGGGAGGTAGCTTACAACCAGCAGAAGCATATTAGTTTTTTATCCGAATACATAAAAAGAGGGTAATGTTTTTAGTGTGTCTGTTTTTCGGTTCTGCGAGCTCATGGATTTCTATGGGTTCACAATTCGGTGATTTACAATATTTGTTATTAATTTTTCCCACTAACTTAAACCAATAAGCCGGCTACAACCAGAGCTTTGTGGCGTGGTTATCTATGGACAGCAGTGACATCTACAGTGGATAACTTATAGTAACAAGACTTTTATAAAACTTTCAGCGAACTTAGCTGAAGCGATTCCTACAGCCTGTTTAAGATGCAACGATCAGCAAAAGCACCTGATGAAACACTTCCTCGCCAATCTTCGGGAGAAGTATCCCAACTATCAGGCAGCTATTGATGATGAATATGACCCTCATTCCGTTTTCCTACCGTCACTACTTAAAGCTGTAGGGTCTTACTAAATATACTTTCAAAAATAAATGTATGTTTTTACATTTTGGTTTTTTATGGTATTGCGGACAACGGATTAGATTGGTCTCCTATGTGGTAAGAGAACACCATCCATGAACATCCGCGCCACAGTTACAGCCTGTCTTGCCGGCATCGGCATTTTAAATGCCTCCAATATCCTCACTCAGAGCAACAATAGAAGTACCACTTCAAGTACAACTGCTACTTCACGATAGTTTTTTATTTCTAAACTGTCCTTGAAATATTCTTTATTGATTAATATGGGGCACGTCATTCAACTTAATCATCATACAATGAACGCGCTAGTCATTTGACTGGCCGATTCAACCAGATGCCTGCGACATAGATATGGTTCTTCAACAGCCTATCAAGTCCACTAATGTCTATGTACAGCCTTCGTGAAATCGTCCTTCCATCGCGTGGCGAAACGTCCAACACTACGTTTTCCGGTGCGCGGTCGCCACTCGAGAACCTTTCTTACCCATCGGTTTTCGGTTCGTCGAGCGATGTGGCCAGCCCATCGGCAATCCAACTTACCAATATACTAGCTTATTAAACCAGAATAATACAACTATCTGTAAATTCAAAATATAATTTAAAATAAAATTGGATTCTACTCCCTTATTTAGAACGTGCCTATTTTTATAACAAAAATGTTTAGAAGTGAATAAATACTTTTAAAGTTATAATAAAATACTATGGATTAAGAATATTTAAATTTGAAATCAGTAAGCTAGAGATTCTGAAATAAAATAATGGTACTAAAAAAACTACACAACAATATTTACTTATAATCTTAAGGATACCATTGTTTTACCATATAAATGCAGCGTAAAAAGCCGGCAACACAACCTATACGAGGACTGTGGTGCAGTTCTCCCTGAGCGGCGGTATTCTCTTACCATATAGGAGATCCACCTGATCCGTTGTCCGCTATACTATAAAAAAAAATAATAACAAACTTGCATCCTTCTCCTGATTCTAAGCTACCTCACCAACAATTTTCAGCCAAATCAGATCAGCCGTTCATCATCATCATCAACATCAGCCCATTCAAGTCCACTGCTGGACATAGGCCTTCCCCAAAGACCTCCACCCGCTGCGATCTTGAGCGATCTGGATCCAGCGGTTGACCGCGATTTCATAGTCAAGTCAAGTCATAATATATACTTACGTTTAATTTTAATTAAAATTGCGGCGACTCCAGACGCGACTACTTGAAATATTAAGAAATATGAATTCAGCAAATATTAACCATATATATTTAATTTCTAAGAATTTTTGTCTTCGTAAAACCGGTAATTTCCAAACCATTACGAGTTGGGGGCATTCAAAAAGAGCGTTGCAATTCCTTAAAGGCAACGCACCCACTGCACTGCAAGGTCTACGAGTGTCCATGGGCCTAGATCCGCTTATCCTAGATAAGTTCCTGCTCGATGCTACCATTAACATAAAAAAGCATATTTATGAACGTATTCAAATTTAATAAAAACTACCTTATCTCACATATAACGATATTTTTCTTTAAGATTCAATCAATTAATTAACGAATCTTGATGGCTGGCTAATATGATCTTGATTATGAATAAAATGAATATACAATTAATTGCATCATTAACATTAAGAATTTAGTATAAATAATCTGTGTATTCTTGCTGCTGTATATTTTGTTTGGTGTCCTGAGCATTTGGTAAGTAGAGAGACATTTCTTACAATTTGGCTTTTTAAATTTTGTTGTGTTGTTTAAATACAAACTTATTTGGAACTAAGTTCAGAGAGTAGAAAAAATCTTCAATTCGTATCTCTGAAAATAAACCAAGTAAAGTTTATTTATGAAGATATCATCCCGGTTAGAACAAAAAATATAGGACTTGATGGTGGCGTATACATGTCGTGGGTATTGGATATATGGATATGGCGTGGGACTGCCATACTAAAGCATATGCTGACGCACAAATTGTCCGGGCTCGTTCGAAGTGCTCCCATGGGCTCACAGAATGCTCAGCTTACAATTTTTGCTGTTTCGTGAAGACCCTTGAAATTATAACGCTTAACCGGCATAAAAAGCCGACAACACAACCAAAGCGTTGACTGTGGTGCTGTTGTCCATGGGCGGATAGAACATCGGCAGATAGAAGACCCACCTGCGTTGACAGTTGTTTCATAAAATAGCACCTCGAATCGAGAAACTAATTTCCAATCTGCTCAATACACTTCACTTACAAATCATCAAATCCAAGCATGCCATTGGACTGGTTGTCGAAGAGTAGGAAGAGGCTGTGCAGGTTGGCGATGGTCACTTCGTTCCAGCCAGGGAAGCGCTCCACCACCTTTTGCATGCTCCAACGTCTGTCCTGCTCTTTCATCTCCTATGGATGTACTTGTATTTACTCAGAAATCATGTTTTTTTGGAAAGGTTTTTGCTGTCCATACAGCCATCACAGGTTCACACGGTCCTTTAGGGCGATCAGAAATTATGGTCAAACAAAGTTTGGAGTAAAAATTCCAAAAATTTAGAGTATATTATATAATTTAGACTATATTTATACTATATTAATTTAACTATTCAATAAATGACTTCTTAAAATATCTTTTATCTACTAAAAAGTAACAAAATACAAGGTATCAGTCTTCGCAGTGACTCTTCCACAAAATCTTCCAAATCGATCCATGAAGAGAGGAATGGAATGAAGGCAAAAAGGAATTTTTGTATATGCTATAATCCAAGTATAAATTATTATTGTCAACTTTTTAGGTTTCCCGAAGTGTCCTCTGTGGGTAATATATAGTATAAGTGATTAATCTCGGGGTAACTTGCTTTTTAAAATAAAGGACATACCTGATTGTACAGCCGCTGTTCTGCCAACCGCTTGTAAAACAGCTCCACTAGTTTGTCATAGTCGGTTTTGATTGGTTTTTGTGTATCTGAGACCTTTTTTTGCGGCTCCCCTGCCATATTTGTTTGAGAATTAAATGTATTGAATTACTTCTATATTGTTCTTTGACAGAAGAGAAAAACTATTAAGTTAAGTAAGGAGCAACTTAAACTAATTAATATACATACTATAAATTAATAACTCGAATATAAACCACTTTTTAATTATTTCGAAATTAGTAATTTGTGGTTTCTATGGTAAAAAGCGACAGCCCAAGAAACTTCCAAAACGAACTAAATATTTAATTTAACTACTTGAAAGTGTAATAAGCCAAATGGAACTTTGTCGAACATGACCAGAGGATAATCATTTGTATTCATTCGTCAAATTTATGTATTTTGCAACAGTGCTGCAGTGATGATTTGATAGTTTCGATTTAAATTTACCCGTCGCTGTGAAGTCCTCTTGCCTGTAAAAGCATATCGGTTTCCTTTTCACGGGATACTCGAAGAACCTCCCGAGGCCAGAGAAAAGCAGGCTTACGTGCTGACCCATTTCCTATCAATTGTATTGTTATCTAATATTTTATGGAATATTTGACAGCCATTTTTTTCTTTTTTCAATGCAAAAGTTTGTATTAGGCAGATGACCTATACTTTGGTATTTATTACTTATTAAAATGATCAGTAAGTAATATTTAAATACGTATTTAATATGGTTAAATAAGTGCTTACATGAAGGAACCTGTATGAAGTATGATTAGGACAAGTGACCATTTTGGAGATTTAGCTTTGTTTACCATTTGCACAGATTCGATCCATATGGACAGAAGGTCCTGGTATCTTATACCAGACCCATAGGGCACTGTATTTTTCGAGGTTTACGTATCAGTGTGTACAAATGTGGTATGCGTTAGAGTTGGGAAGGGTAAAATGAAACACCATTGTAATTGTTAATCACTTGATTAATTTTCTTACAAAATTGCATTAAAATTTTCAAAAAATCCATGACATAATATAGCGTCACGCACAATGAATAAGATTACAAGAGACAAAAGAATAATAATAATAGGTGTACCGAAGTGTTAAAACAAAGGACGTTGGTAAGCAGTAAATTATTCTAAATTAAAATATAGGAACATTTATAAAATATCAGTCTTAGCTCAACAACATTACCAGAGAGTAACATAAGACATCATCGTCCAAAATAAAAGGCTGTTGTCGACTCGGGCACCGGGCGTCTGCTGCACTTGCACTGCGCTCATTGCGGTGGCTCACTTCGCTTATACTAGTAGACAACAGACTTCTAGGGCGGTGATCTGACCACCGCGGGATTATTATTATCAGTCTTTATGCATCTGCATGAGGTAGATTCGGTTAACTAACTACGCACGCGGCGCGCCTCGTCGCCTCGGCCCTTCGGCGCAGGGGCCACGCGACGGCCGCGCCTGGTCTTCCCCGCAAGGAACCAATACAAAAATACTACTTATTGATTACTCTAAATAGACAGCTCGGCGTCTGCCTCTCCCCGCCCAGCCAGGGTCACTCCGCCGAGACGCTTCTCAACATCAGCGCGAGCTCAACACGCTGCACGCTACGCGAGTATTTTTAATACGTTCATCGCATTGGCAGGGAGAGACGGGCGGCCGACACGACTAACACTGACACGAAAGCCTAACGCAAAGCGGCTCGACATGGCCGCACCACCCCTCGCCGACCATCGGCGCTCCGAACGTCCATGTTATTGTACCTATCACAAAACGGCTTTATACTGCCAGTGGCTGGCAGCTCTCACAGTGTTTCGCGATCAAATCTGACTCGGACGATTGCATCCTATTATGCATTAAGAATTTGGTTCACTTTCACAAAGTGGCTTCGCGCCGGACCCGCCGTGCCGGGACCCACGTCTCACGTGCCTCGCAAGTGCCCGCACGGCCGGCAAAGACAAACTAACCAAAACTAGAAACTAAACACCGACTGAAATTAAAACGCTGTCGTTTACAAAAATTCAGATTTCGGTCGAAATTCGCAGAGCACAAGGACGTGGCGCGACAAGTTGTTGAATTTAAGAAGCCGGTCTCAAAGTGCGGGTGAGACAGCGGTGCTGTATTCGGCCTTTGAGCTCTGCTAGCCTCGCCCGTAGCGAGGGTCATGCCCTGTCAAATGAGTCAAGTTAGCAAAATATGTGAATTCGCTTTGCGAATACGAGATTCGGTCGTTCGATACAAAAATAATCCGCCAGTCAGCTTTTCTAATTTCGTACAAATTGACAACTATGTTTAAAGAGAGATAGAGAAATTAAACCTGCATTTCATGCATCATTAGTTTAAAAATAATACTTTAAAGAATGGCACTGACACAAAACAAATTAAGACCACTAAATTATGTTACGATGTGAAGTTAAACAAATAAAACGTATTATCTGCAATTGACCGTATGAGACGCGAGCTGCGAGCTCTCGGTTGCTCCATCCTGTCCACGCTGGGCTCGCCGACACTGGCCGTCGTCTAGCAGCGGGCTATAAAGCCGCCGAAAGAAGAAGACAGCCATCGCGGGTGAACCTCCACGGACAAAACAACAGCAAGCCACACAACTGCCGTAAAAACGTACACCAGAGAATAGCCAGTCGAACGGCGCGGCGCTTGCCTGAACGACTCGGAATCGGCCATCACTTAGCATTAACCGTTAACCCTAAGTACAAAACGTGAAAAATGTTATCTCTAACACATTAAATTTAACTAAGATTATGCTCTATTATGGGAGACTGTTTTCAACCACCTTAACGACTACTGACTGCGCCCGGCATACTCTAACAAGCGGATAAATACGCCCCGACACACTGAAATATAGCTTTGGTATTACGATATATGGTCTAAAGGCGAAAGTTGATAGGACGATTATTATTAGGATCCCCGCGCGCCGCGGCGAAGCGAGCTGCGCCTCCGACGCCGGGACAACTAGAATGGAAGCGACGTTAGCCTACGCACACAATTCACTAAACCAAGACAGTTCTCGCCTAACCTACGTAAAAAGTGAACACATACATACTGAACACATGAACTCGAATCTCTTCGATATACCTACGATACATTTAAAAAATATACTATGCTTACACAATTTTAGATTTAGAATGACGAATTTCGCTAAAATATTTCAACTAAGCCGAGTGGCCCGCGGCGGCTGCGTCTCCTGTGACTAGGGCAACTCATGCGGACGCGCTGCCTCCAAGGGCTAGACGCGGCGCAGGCCAACTGCTCAACGGACCAATCGGGGCCATCGGGCCATGAGCCATGGGCCATTCGCACCAACCGTCGACTAGCTGTTGCATGCAAAAAGACCCGAAACTCGACTCACCGTCGCCTGACACACTTCCGACAATAATATGAAATCGTCAGCGCACGGATCCAGTCAAAAAATACATTAAAATTAATTTATAACCAAAACTTAAATGAGAAAATGATATAATAAAGTAAAGTAATAGTACTAAGATATGCGTATGGATAAAATATCTCAGTAAATAATAATCGCGATCAACACCCCCACCCACCACCCCACCCTCTCCCCAAGATCTCACATCGCACCCTCTTCCTCTCTTCTTCAAGACAGTCTTCTAAAGTCAGTCTCAAAGTTTATTGCGTTAAATTTCGTAGCACTGCCTTCCTACTGCACACCCATCTCAATCGAGTCTCTCAAATTAAAAAAACAGTCGTAAGAGCATAAACATCGGGCAAACCATGTGAAAGCAACAAAGGGCGAAATGTTAACGAAACGCCGAAGAAATCGCAGCTTCTCAGTCGGCTCGAACGGTGTAAATAATTTACGTAAAACGAACGCAAAACTAACATTTTGGAAAAAATACTTTTCAAGCTTACTTTAATTCTCACTTAAAACACGTCTTTTAAATCACATCGTGATCTTGATCACATAAGACAGATTGGAGTAGTCGATTCGGGCGGCGCACAGGCTGCCGAACGCGTCGCCGACCGCGAGATCGCCTACCGATATCAACGCCTCCGGGCTCTCCGCTCGGCCCTACGACTAGTCCGTACCGGTAAAGACAGCAACTCCACCTAAGGCGAAAGAAGTGTTTCAAGGGCGTATGGAGAATCCGATTTGTGCGCTCCACAAATGAACACATACCAATCCTCCGGCCAAGCTATGCTCGATTCGGATGTCGTCAGATACATATTATTGGCACATTGAAATTAATTAAACTTAAACGAAACAAAATACACGCTGTTAACAAAAAGAAGAGACCTAGGGCCCAACATGTACTACGTAGCTAGTCAGTCAGTATACCTTAATGTATTGCTTGCCGTGGGAGGAAATGTCGCGAGCGGTGTCCGGCAGGGTCTCGAACAGCACGATGAGGTAGCCCTCGGGCGAGAGCGCTACGTCGCTAGGCCGGTCCTTGTCGTCAAGGCCGGGGCTCTTCAGGTCCACAGCCCACTGGATGCGCATCTCCGACGTGAACACCATCACGCGGTGGTTCTTCGAGTCGGCGACGATGATGCGGCCCTCGTCGTCTGTCACGATGCCCGACGGCCGGTTCAGCTCGCCGATGCCGGAGCCCTCACGCCCCACGCAGTGCAGCACTTTCGTCATGTTCGCGTCCACCATCAGCAGGCGGTGGTTCTCAAAGTCAGACACGATGATGTTGCCCGCCGTGGTGAAGCAGACTCCCCGGGGCGTCGTAGGCCCCTTCAGTAGCTTGGCCGGATTGGCCCCCTCGAACACGAACTTGGTTATGAACAAGCCGTCGCTAGTGAACAGCTGAATGCGATGGTTGCGCGTGTCCGTGACCACGATGTTGCCTACTGTGTTCACCGCCACGTCCCACGGGTACTGAAACTGTCCGGAGTCTTTGCCAAAGGAGCCGAACTTCAGGATATAGTTGCCCGAAGAGGAGAATATCTGCACTCTGTGGTTGTCTTTGTCGATGACGATGATGCGGCCGTAAGCATCGGTGGTGATGCCCGCCGGGAGATCGAACTCGCCGGGCCCCGTGCCCTTGCAGCCAAACATGGTGATGAACTCGCCGCGGTTGTTGAAGACCTGAATGCGGTTGTTCCTTCTGTCAGCGACGATGATGTTGCCCTCTCGGTCGACGCACAAGCCCCACGGCCTGGACACTTGACCTTCGTCTTGGCCTTCCCTGCCGAAGGACAACATGGGCACGCCAGGAACGGGGCTTCGCGTCGGCTTCACCGACACCGGCATCCAGTATCCAGAAATGGCTTGTCCGATGCCTCGCGCGGCGTTCGGGTCCGCGATCGAGGCGCTCGACGATACGCTGTGGTCGTAGTAGCTCGAGGATCTTGAGTGAGCACTCGAGTAATCCGGCAGAGAGTGGAGGCTGCTCGTGAGCGACATAGTGTAGGGCAGCGGTGGGTAGCACGGCGCCGATTGCAGCGACAGTAGCAGCTGGCGGGTCTGCAGCGAGGGCTGTGGCGGTAGAGAATGCATTGTGTTCGCCGGCGTGGAGTGCACGTCGCACTGTCGCTTCAGCTGGTCGACCAGGTCGTAATTGGGCGGCATGAACATGATGCGGTCCTCGGTGAGGTACAGGCTCTTGAACATACAGGAGAAGTAGTCCACCTGCGATCGGCCTTTCTCCTTCGCCAAGAATAAGTCGATGCCTTCCGAGTCCATACTGCGAACCAGCGACTCGTTGGTGTGCGACAGGCCAGCCAGTATACCTCGAAGTGTGTTCATGTTGTCACTTAAGTGGTTTAACTTGAGCTGACGCATCTTTTCTACCTTATCCAATAGGTACTTCTCGCGGTCTTCGATCGCTTGCGTGAAGCAGCGCATGGCCTTCCTGATCTTTAAGTTGGCCTCGGCCGCCTCCTTGTCGTAGGCCTTGGACAAGGCGACGGCGCGGTCGATGGCCGCTTTGATCGCCTTGGTGCCGGTCTTGGTGTCCTCGATGACGCGGAACACGCCGATGCGGCACATGTCCAGCGCACCCCTGATGGGGGCGAAGTGGTGGTCCTTGTGCGCCCACAGCGTGCACTCCTTGCAGATGAAAATAATGCAGGCCTCGCAGTAGTACCGCACGGGCTCGCAATGCAGCTCACAGTACATTATCTCCCTCTCGTTGGTAGCGGAGTTGGGCCTCGCGCCAATCGGCGACATCTGGTGGATGGGCAGGAGGGTGTGCTCGCGTCTTTGGCAGTCCGACGTGACCTTGTGGCAGCATTCATAGCAGAAGAGGTCGTTGCACTCGAGGCAGCGCGTGGTGGGCGTACGCTCGTCGCAGCGGAAGCAGCTGATGGAGACGGAAGAGGAGGTGCCGGGCGATCCGCTTGAGTTTTCTTCCTGGGCTTGGCCGCTGTTGTTGTTCGAGGTGGAGGAGTAGTCTCGCCTCGAGCTGCCGATTGGGTTGGGGAGGGTGCTGCTGGAGGGCAGAGCCCAGATGTCGTAGGGCACGGTGGGCGTGCTCGAGTTGGGCGGGCCGCTCTGCATGCTGGAGGAAGGATTATTCATGTTCTCGAGCAGGCTGCAGATGATGTTGGACATGTCCAGGGAATCCTCTTGGTCGTTTCGGCCGTGGTTGGAGCCGGACGAGGAGGCGGAAGGTGCTGGCAGGCTGGCAGCCAGCGATTGCGCTAAGTTTGCGAACGACGTCATCTCGACTGAGTCAAGTCATCAGATCTGCAATGGGAGAGCATGCAATCAATACGGGCAACTTCATCTTAATCGGAGGAGACCTTTACCAGAAGCAATAATTGTAACATTTTATTAGCAACAATCGTTATATTGTTTGAGAATAAGGGACTTGATTTATAAAAATTTTAAAACATTGCTAAAGCCTGAAGATATGTTTAATCTATTCAGTGCCGCCACGATTTTCTGGTAGTTCCCATCGATGTCGCCATACAAACAACGTAAACACGGTTCTCTCGGTATGAAATTATGTGGCAACATTGAATGTCAACCTTTTCTTACTAATTTATATTTTTTTATACAAAAGACTTAAGGGACGAAAACATGCACATATATACTCTGAAACATATGCACAAATAATCTACTTATTCTACTTTTTTGTAGAGCCCGACCGTAACTGATTTTTCGGCCGTAACCGAATATTCGACCGAAACCGAAATTTACAAATTTTACACTTGATAACGTGTGTAAAGTGTAAAATTCCTTAAAATTCTAAAATTTGGTGCATTTTACCCATTGTTCTGCATTAAAAGCGCAATATATTAAGTTTGTTGTAATCATTTATTTGATATAATTATAAATTATAATATAAAAAGAATATTTTAATATACTTGATGTAAGGAATTGACGACTGGAAACGACGATTTTTCTACATCTCTTCAAGAGGTCGTTTATTTCGTTTTCTGAAAATAGCGTTTGTTTTATGACAAGCTGAAGCGTGTGTGCGACACATCTTATATGGCTATGCCTTGCAAACCTTATTCCTTTACGTTTAAATTGTTGTTCTGTATATTGACTGGCATGGTCTTGTTTTAGCACACATGCACCTAAAATCACTAAGACGTTTATGATGAAAAAAGCTGCTTAACTGAATAGTGTCATGTTTTACTTGCGTTGGTCCAAATATGTCAGTAGTAGCACTCGTCCACTTACTTTGTGCCATTAAATCCTGTACTTTTATCTAATTTTTTCTTATGTTTTGGGCGTGATGTTCTAAAATATTTTTCAGATATCAACCGATATTTGCGAACTCCTTGAGAATCAAAGAAATTAAATCGCTGTAATTCTTCACCTTCCACCAAAGTATATGGCAGCATGTCCACCATTACGAGATCTATTACAGTTTTGTCGATCCTTTTTGTAATATCACGAATATAAGGTCACAGAACAACTAGGTTGAGAGATTGGAGTGGTTGTCTGAACAAGAGGCGACTGATCTGAGTTCGATTGTGGCAATGATACGCTTGTTCTTTTCAAATTTGCTTCATTTTTGAAATCGTTCAATTCTGATAAAGGTTTTAGTACTTGCCTGTATACCTTGTTATGAAATTTTGATAAATGCAGCTTCAGTCCGTGTAATGTATGTTAACGAATAAAACTATGTCAATAAGTCATCGGAATTAAAAACAAATCTTGAAAGAAATTTACGTATACAACGTAACAATTTAAGAAATTAAACACTACATTTTTCAATTCCATCTCTTTTTAATGTGTGACTTGATTTGTTAATAACAATTAAACAAATAACCGACTCAATATTTAATTAACTACCTATATAAATCAAGTACAGAAACGAAACAAATACGTGCATGTAATCGGTTCCATCAAAACATAACCTCTAAAGAATGTTTCAGTCGGGCGATACCGCCCTAAGTTTAGTTGCTGCAAAGTTATCCGAACGGCACACAACAATCCCCGAACAGGGCCGCCAGAGTCCGCCAAAGCGTTGCCGCGAGAAACGAAGTTAGGCGAGCGTGCACGACTACTTCCAAAATCAGTTTCGGTTTCGGCAAAAGTTTCAGCGAAATTTGGCCGATACCGAAACTGCCGCCGAAACCTGATTTCTGTCGGAAACTCGGCCGAAATCTTCGGTCGGACACTACTTTTTTGTTCAACCAAAATGCCTAAATAAAATGTTAAAATCACCTTTAGAAATTATTATAGATACCAAAATAAAAAAATTAAATCCCGGAACTGTGATCCTTTCAAAAAATACTGTATTGATTTGAGATATTAATGAAAAACAGAGCATGTTTGCCGCATGGCAATAAGGCATGTCATTGGCACTGAAAGAATTAAATAAACTGAAAAATTTACCGAAATGTTTTTGTTTTATGTTCCACACGACAACACGGCACAAGTCTGTCATGTTGAAATAAAGATATTTTATAAACAATTAGGCAATAATAATACCAATAACTTAAGTACTCTTTAACACAAAGAGAAATTTTCTTTATCAGTGATGAATCATTATCGATACTAACTTCTCTCATTTTAAAGTTTTACAAAGTGGTGTTCCGTCTCTTTTACGCAACAACAAATACACATTAGCGAGTGTGACAGAATGATACATGAATCGAGTAAAGTAAAAATGCTAAGCATAGATAATATTTCATATAGTTAGTATATAATATATAAATAAATATAATATATGTATATATAATATAATTTAATTAATTTAAAAGTAATTTTATTAATTATACATATTTAAATCTCAAGTGATTCCACACAGATCTTAAAAATCACATTTAAAGCAAAAAATATCTAACGAAAGCCTATAAATGTCTCACTGAACCTGCTGCCTTACGTACTGTCGTTACTTCTAAACACAATCAGTATATCAGTAAGTACTTAATATATTTGTGCCTCACTAATTTAGAAGAAATGAATTTATGAGGATGAGATATTGCAAGATTGTTTTGAGAAATTAAATAGATTTCGTTTAGGTATAAATCGCTATTATGGAACACTAAATAAATAGTACTAAATAAAAATAGTTATTTTCGTATATTTCAAGAAACGATAATACAGAGTATCCATCATGTTTGTGCATTACTTTAGTATTTGAAAGTAAAACATTAAAATAAAGAATTTCCTATGTGTTTTGAATATCTATAATAATTAGTATGAATTTAAATAATTAAAAGACTATACTACAAACTAAATGTGAAAAATAAGTGAAAAAAAATTACCTTAAAAGAGGCCGGAGCAAAGAAGACACCCAACACTGAGAGAGCTTGCACCCGAACTGGTGTAATACCATTTAATGCAGTTTGCGAAAAAAATCCTATCCCAAAAAACTTTATGCCCGCCCTACCATTCCCTTCCTGCTTCTAGGTAGCAACGCGCGACAGAGACGGCAACACCAAACAGTATGCGTTAGAGAAGGATACGATTTACGCATTCCAAAATTTTCCATAATTTAGATAAAGGAGGTTCGCTATGATTAGGGTTGGCCGAGCATAGACTATTTCGTATCGATTCTGGGTGCGTTGTGATAATAAATGAAAATATCCGTTTAAAAGCCACTAACGACCATAATTACTAATGATCATCAAATGTAATTAACTTATTTGCAATTAGTAATGATTGAATTCAAAATAGAGCGAAAACTATTAAGAAACGTCATAGTTCGCTTGATAAGATAGCAACAAACAAAGCAAAACATCACAACGCATCCAAGTGACGACCCTACCGAAATTACTATTGACCCAATGAGTGAGAGGGAGATGGCGCATACGCGGCGCGTGCGGTGCGACAGAGAGGGGGCGGGGCGGTGTAATATCGCGATTGAATATTTCGGTAGAGACGCGTTGTTCGTGACCTTGGGTGTGAAATACGCGTGAGGTAGGTCCGGGCACACGCTGTCTTACTACGCCCCCGCGTTAGGCGCGCGAGGGCGCCGAAAATCGATGGGGCTCCCCAGCGGAGCCGCCCTATTCGGAAGGGCGAAGCCGGGGACCATCGCCAATATTACCACCGCATCTTGGAAGCCCTTTGCCTATGGACCCGCTCAGATTAGAAACTCAATTATACCTATCCATACGAAAACAAATCTTAATTTAACTCACAAAGTAACATTACAACATACAAAGTAACCAGGTCTAGCACTTTCAGTGCCATAACGAACAAATTTCAATTAAATCAAGTACATATATGTAGAACATAGAAATATGGCACAAAATTGAAAGTTACTCTTAAAATAGACTAATATAGCCAACAGATAACATATTTTTTTATAAAAATTTGTGCTAGAACATCGCATTTAGAATCGTCAAACTGGCCAAGTGCACTAAATGGACGCGAACGGACGAAATGCCCCTACACGATAAAATTCAGATCAATAACATTAAAAAAAAATCTCAGCTAAATCAATCCAACAAATATCTGAGTTATCCGAGTATTTGACCGTGGGAAAGCCAAGCTGAATCATTAGTGCGTTAGCACTAATTGGGCCAGCTCGTCCGAAGTGATACCACGGGCACACAGAATACTCAGCGTGAAACTGTACTTGTACTGTGTTTCGCAGAGTGAGTGAGGGCATCGGAGGCCCTTAAAAATCCGCTTAAACGGCGATAAAAGCCGGCAACACAACCAATGCGCAGACTGTGCGCGTTTGTTCATGGGCGGCGGTGTTCTCTTACCATATAGGACACCCACCCACCTGCTCCGTTGTCCAGTTTATTTCCGTAATGTTTTACGATTCGCATCCCACTCGTTCTTACAATAATTCAAGAGGCTCATTCCGTTCCGTCCGTGATTCGTGATATAGATTTGTATTCCCTTAAAATTAACTTTTACATTCAAGAATCTTATAAAAAAATACTTTAATTTAAAAAGGTCATTACAACAGTTCCAGTACAAAGTCAAAGACAACTATGCATGGAAACTTCTGCACAAGGACCAAATGCTACTACTTGCCAATAACTTATAAATAAACTATTTAACATTTGGCGGTTTAAAAAAAATGCAATCCCATGATTTTCTTGTGGGTTGCTCTCGTAGAGGTATATCTTCGAAACAATGTAGCTTTATTAATCATCATCATCATCAGCCGAGCAAGTCCACTGCTGGACATCCCCCAAAGACCTATTACGATCCTGAGCGATCTGGATACAGCGGTGGCCCGCTTTATTAATAATTGTACCTAAATCGACTTGCAGAAGTGCCTCATATAGGGCCTATTTGAACTTGAACATTACTTAATGTGATTAATTTAATGTGATTAATGAACATTATGCGATTTCACTTTACTGAGAGAAAAGTATGTATTTAAAATGTTACTTCAAATAAAGCTTCGATTAATTACAGATCGAGAGAAAAGAGAAAAGATTTTCACAGATCTAAACGTGGTCCTTCCACAGACTGTAGCTTCACTTTTTAAGGTATTCATAAAATGCTGTATCAGAAACACATATTTCATTCATTTACTATGCGAATATAGATATTATTCATTTTGTTTCCCTTAGCGAGGCCACGTGAGGCAAAAACAGAGTCGGAGAGTCAGCCGAAGAATTACCACGTGCTCACAGAATACCAGCTTGAGACGTTACTTGCGTATGAGGTATGATATTATGAGGTATCGGAGGCGTAAAAAGCCGGCAAATCAAATCGCCGATTGCGGAGCGGTTGATCATGGGCGGCGGTGATCTCTTACCATAAAATATATTTCTTAACACGACGAAAAGGCCATGCTACGCTGAGGCGTTTTGGGCCGCTGTCAAAAAAATGTGTTCGCGCACTTTTCGCTTCGTAAACACACGAACGTCCAACTTCCATACCTCGTTGAATACACTGGTCCCTAACCCGGTACCCCAGACTTTACGGAAGCTTACATTGTCGAATTTTTTTGAATTTCTCTAGACATACGATTTCTCGAGGTCCCACTGTACCTAGCAGGAACCACGGGCTGGGCTCAAGTAGACGCGCTGGCGTGTCGGTAATGTCAAATTGTATGCATCCTATTGTTAGGTAAAGACAACGAAACCTACCCGGTTCGGCCATGGACATAAAATATGACATGGTCCGACAATAAAAACAATTGCAATTGCACACAAAAAAAGATCACCTTCAATTACCAGTCAGTCAGTCATTCAGATGAGCAGGTAGCGTGCTGTGCTTTAGGAATTGTCCGGGACAATGGTGGAAGCAAAAGTGCATAACACAATGGCAACGTTTCCTAGCCGCCTCTTGTTTTATTGTGACGGATTTTACGGACCACATTACACTGCAGACGCTAATTAAAAATGCCCTTTAACACTCATATACAAATATTATTACCAAACATTTACATTTTATCTGCTTGACACTGGCGTTGCATAGATGTGTTGCTTACTTCGCTTTTTCTATAGCAATAATATAATTCTGTGTTAAAACTTCCTTTGGAACGGGACAATATGAATGGCACTATTCAATATACCATTGTTCCATTTTAATTGTTCTTAGGTTTAACTGACCGTCATAGAAATCGAAAAAGTATTTTTATGTTTTCTTTGTTCTATAAATTGTTTGTTCCACTTCAACCTGGGCCGTCAACAAATTTTTGCGAATGAGGTGTCCAATAAAAGAGGTCCCTAGAGATCTAGAGGTTCATAACGCTAACGTGCTTTTTTTATTAATTTCTAATCACGCTAAAACGAATTCTACATTTGCTCAGTGATAACTATTTTTATAAAACCCGGGATGTAAACCAGCAGTAGGCTTAACCAGGATAATCGGTCCTACGCCCATGGACATACCTAGCCCTTGCTGAACCGTGGGCGCGTAACTGGACTTTCAGGGAAAGGTACGCTCTCTTTTGAAAGTCACCAAATCGTATTAATTTGGTAACCCCACTTATAGATGAGTTGAATACAGCAAAAAAACCTCGTATTTCAAAACACCTAAATTTCATGCCAAACCGTTGATCAATTAATGTGACAACAACACACACGCCTCACCATTTCTAATGTTCGATCGGCGAGCGCGGGGTAAGCGCCAGTGTTCCATAAAATTACATCCAGCGCAATTCGCCTTTGTCGGCTCATTAAGCAGCATCCCATCTCGCGAGACACAACGAATGCCAATAAAATACACTGATTGAAAAACATTTATTTTTCTATCACCGAGGCTGACAGATATATGAATATATGTCAAGAAAGTAGTATTCTTTTTTTTTTGCAACAGCGGACAAAGAAGTCTAGTATATGGGAACACCGCTGCCCATGGACAACCGCGCCATCTTTTATTGTTTTTTTTTGTGAATGACTATGTTGCTGTTTAACCATACGGTCCTGACCGGTCTCTTATTGTGCTGCCGGCTTTTTACGCCACTTAAGCGGCATTTTTATGGGCCTCTAATATCCTCACTCAGTCAGCGAAACACAGGCACAAGGGTTTGATCTACAAGCTCTACACCATCAAAGTGCCGATTAGACTAGTCAGCATCATTACAGATTTCCTAGCGGATCGATCTTTCCCCTACCGAGTCGAGGGAACCCTCTCCGCACCACATCCTGTCCGGGCCGGCGTCCCCCAGGGCTCGGTTCTCTCCCCCCTTCTGTTCTCCCTTTACACCAGCGACATGTCCAAGCCTGCGGATGTGCAGCTTGCCCTTTTTGCAGACGACACGGCGATCTATACGTCTCACCTCAAGTGGGGCGTTATACAGACCAGACTCCAGGCCGCAGCAAACGATAGAGCTAAACCAAGGGGCGGGCTGCACTCCGCCGTCAAACAGATTTCCCTCTACGACCGTCCTATCCCTTGGTGTAATAAAGTCAAATATTTGGGGGTGAAGCTGGACAGCAGGATGACCTTCGCGAAACACATCCAGTGTGTGCAAGCGCGGGCAGCCTTCGTCCTGTCTCGGCTGCACTGCCT
>DWCF01000855.1:0-37500 GCA_018230265.1 Delias oraia
AATTATTTATCCAACTTACAAATTTTTAATGATAGTCGAAATTATTTTTATTCAATATTCTAACAATATAATTTTCAGTCATTTACGAATTATACATAACCAGTTTTAATCCACGCTTTGGTTGTGTTGCTGGCTTTTACGCCGCGTAATCGTTAAAGCAGGGCTTGGGTATTCTTACTTGCTTATAAAAATACATTACAAGTACAACGTCACGCTGCTATTTTGTGAGCCAGTGGTATCATTCCGGCGCCATTTGTGTGCTTATAAGTGGTTCTCCTTCGGGGTTATAATATTAACACACTTGCCTTGCAACTGTCTAGCCCTTTTCAATACCAATTATTATCAAAAAAACTAGTCAAAAAAATATGTTTAAGGTTTTTAAATTATTATTGAAATTGGATTAACTGAAATCTTTTATCTTATATCAACTGCAAAAAATCATTGCTGAAAAATAGGTATACTATTCCATATTATTGCACAAAAAATATATTGGTGTACAAAATATATTTTCTATTTCAACTGAAAAAATGTAAATCTAAAATTATTCAAAGCAATGCAGGATTTAGAAAATTTACTGTAAATCTACACATTTAAAATATATTTATTAAAATATATATATATACTATAAGCTATATTACTAATTATACTATAAGCTACTCCAATAAATTCAGCTGAGATAATGTATGCAGCGTCATGAGCTTTTGGTGCTATTACACTATCAATAAAATTTTATATAATTTATTCTTGGTTGGAAAATTGAAGCCACGAAACGGTTATCTTGAATATACCTTCATAGTCAAATTAGTAAAGCTGTTGACATAATAGGTATTGGCATAGAATCGGTTTCATCCAGTGAGTAGTTGGGTGAAGGTTCGCTATAATTTGTGTATTAATACCGTGAAATAATTTATTATAAATCTACTACGCCACAGCACCATTACGTGTATAATATTTAATATTATGTAATATATTATATTATATATATATCGTTGAGAATCTGGCCTTTAAGTAAAGAAGAAATATTTTTATTCCTCGTATAGAAATAGAGATATTTTAATTATATAATTTTTTATGATAACGAAGGCAAATGAGCAGGAGGCTCACCTAGGATAAGCGGTCCTCCACCCATGGAAAGGCCTAGTCTTTGCATGGCTACGGGTGCGTTGCCAGCCTTTAAGAGATAGGATGCTTTTTTTTAGGTCACCAAGTCGTATTGGCTTGGAAATATCTCGGATGGCATATGTTTCCACAGAGCGGTGGTGCCCTGCACAAAATGCCTTAAAAACGCTCAATATTTATCTGTTTGTCCAAGTTCAAAATTTTTTAAAGAAAAAGTAATTAGACTTAATCGAGACTAAGTTACAATATATATATTTTATGATGTATTATTTATAAATATTTTTTTTATTCTATAGCGGACAACGGAGCAGATGGGTTTCCTATATAGTAAGAGAACACCGACCTTGAACAACCGCGCCACAGTCCGCGCATTGTGTTGCCGGCTTTTTACGACGCTTAAACGGCACTTTTAAGGGCCTCCGACATCCTCAATAACTCTGCGAAACACAGTACAAATACCGTTTCACGCTGAGTATTCTATGAGCCCGTGGTATAACTTCGGACGAGCCGGCCCAATTAGTGCGTCAGCATATGCTTCAGCATGGTTCTCCCACGTGCGACAGGTTTAAGACACACGCCCGGCCACTGTCAAGTCCTTCCAGAGACCGTATAATTATAAATTAAATTATAATTGTCTGGTCTGGAATTCGTACCCGATAGCTCTCGCTTCAGGGTACTATTTAAAACCATTAAGCTACGAGCCTCTCAAAATTTCTTTGCTTATTTTTTCTGTATTGTGTGGTTAATATTATACGGATATTATGATAAATTGACCTAGTCGTATGTAACGCGCTAAGTATCATTATATTTCAACCGAGGCGATTTCCGCAGTCTTAACGACTTTCGTATTAAAATAATATTAACAACAATTTTTAATAACGTGCATTAATAGTTTATCCATAACGTACATGTAAATAACAGTTACATAATGTATAAAGATATATCATTATAATTATTCTACTTTTTATGGTATAGGGGACAACGGATCAGGTCTCCTATATGCTAAGAGGATCCCCATGGACAACCGCGCCACGTGTTGCCAGCTTTTTACGCCGCTTTTAAGCGGTATTTTTAAGGGCATCCGATATCCTCAGTCCTCACTAACTCAGCGAAACACAGTAGCAGTACCGTTTCAAATACAACTCCGTTCCATGCTGAGTATTCTGTGAGCCCGTGGTATCACTTCGAACGAGCCGGTCTAATTAGTGCGCCGGAGTTGGCTTCAGCGTAGCTCTGCCACAGGTAGTTCATAGAAATGTGATTAATTGTCATAAAGACAAAAATATCATTAAAGTTTCCACTATGTGACTTATAAAAAAATAAAGATAGTCTCGAAAGAACTAGAATTCAGTGCCTTAAAGCAAATAATATTGATTATAATTGTTTTAATTTTTTTGTTTATTCTTTTGTTTTTTTAAATTTATTTTCATTTTATTTTAAATTATTATATTTATTTTAATGTTATTATTATTTTACAAAACAAGCAAGTTTTATCAAATATTATTCCTATATCAGATAAGGCACAACAAAGAATTACTAGAAAATTCATAACAGAATTTAATATAAAATGAATTGTAAAATTACAGAATTTGGAATTAATGATATACGAGAGAGATGATATACCTTTATTGAAAATTGTACTCAATTACAAAGGCGTTGAAATTAATATTGAAAATTAATGCGTTATGATACGATAAAATATAGTTAAAAGCTCAATATGTAAATGAATATTAAACTAACAGTAATTACAATTTAACGTTGGTATTTTCATATTAGCTATTATCCAGAATAAATTGACACCTAATTTAAAATATGACATTTTATTAAATTTTAGTAAGATTTATACATTAAATTATAATTTAATTTATCTGTGATATATCACATTATATTGTTTAAAAACTGTGTTTTATGTTTTTGCCATGTTTCTATACAATTTTATATCATCTGCTGGAGGGCAAGCAAAGTAATCGTGATTCCAACCTAAATTTATTGTAAAAACAATTCCATTAGTCTTATTGAATACCAAACTGAAGATACATTGTGGTTGTTAATTTTTATATGTAACTATTTAAAAGACTTGAATTTAGAAAAACTATTATAAAATCAAAAAGGGGAGGCCTATATCCAGCAGTGGACGTCTTACGGCTGAAATGATGATTATAAAACTTACCTGGATTCAATGAATACCCCAACTTTTTGAAGAAATTAGTCAATTTCACACTTCCCAATATAACAGGAAATCCTATTAACTGCACCGGGAGCTCAAACGCCGAACCCTCGGATGTGATTTCGTTGAAAACAACACACAAAATCAATAGAAAACTTAATTTATTCAGCTTCATTTTGACGGTCTTAACTTGCACGTATTAATCAGTGTTGCATATTCAAATTTACTCGCGTAAATTACGATGGATACAAGGAGATTGGTATTTGTCAAAACACGTGCTGTGGGTTCGACTAGAAAAGCAGATAATGGTTGGGTCGGTCTGCAAATGATACGGCTTCCCCGTCGCGTTGGTCAATCGCAAAGTTATGTCATCTTGCAAGTAGGTTATTGTGCTCGACTGTTATGCACCGCACAAGTTCCAATTATACAGCAATATATGAAGATTGGAAATAGCATACTTTTTTTGTTTGTTTATGTGTTGTTGGAGATCGCCCGTGTGGGTCGCTAGTAGTGGGGCATACAGACGAGCGTTGCCCCTTTTTCATTTATCTCTATAACAATAATGTTTATAATTATTGTATATTTTTTTATTGTATCTTTAAGTATTTTTGTGTAAAAGAAATATGAATCATAATCGAAGTATTTTTTAAATTATACGTAAAAGATACATTTTAAGTTATGAATAAATTACTAAAAAGAATTATACTATATATTTTTTCATTTATTCAATCAAGTAACTGCATACGACCTACTTTGTCAAGGCCACGATTGTATTAAATTTTCTTCAAAATTAAGTACCTACATAAGCTAATATTAAACATTTACAAATAAAGAGTTATTGTTAATACAAGGAAAATAGTAATAAAAACAAATCTATGTTTTTATGTGTATGTTTAAACGTGAATAACACTAGATAAAATACCCACTTTCCTTAAAAAATAACTTCATATTATGATTATGAATGTTCAATTTCATAAAAAAAATTGTAATATACTTGTGAAACTGAAGAATTATATAAATACTTTAGAAAGATAATCTTAACTATAAAATTGAGATAAAATTAGCTACTCGGAGTGAGCTATTGAAACAGACCGGTATACTCAACGGTGCTCCACTCAAAATCAAAAAAAAGTTTTTTCAATACAACCTTTTTAGAGGAAAGTTGAATAGCTTTTGTTCTACGAGTTAAGTTTACAAACTTTGCTATATTTGCTTAAATTTCCTTCAAACTTTAAGTATTGCTAACTTTCTTCCTGTTTTTATCATATCAGCTTTCGAAACTTGGAAGTAATTATCTTTAAAGAGAACTATAAAACTGTGTGATTAACAAATAGTTGTTCATTCACATATAAACATATTATTTTGTATATAAGTATATAACTACAGTAAACATACATAAATTAATTGAACAATTAAATTATTAATATGAAATAAAGCCTAAACTCCCGTATCAGTAATTATTTGTTATTTTAATTTAAAAAAAATGATTTAATCCAAAACCAAACTCATAATGTTAAAATTAAAACATAATAAAATAAATATTTATTAAAATTTATGTTAAGACTCCGTTTCACAGCTAGACCAACCTGTATTTACTGTTTCGAAAGGCTTTGTTGATAATCAATATAAAATCAAAAAATTAACGAAGACGTAAAGTTAATATTAATTCAATAAATAAAAAAAAAATTAAAATGTCAATACTCTGTCTTATTATAATTTGAAAAATAAAGAACACAAAAATAAAATAAAATATATAGGTCACTTAATTATAACTTTACCTGGATCGAGCGCATACGATAGTTTCTTGAGGAAAGTTGTAATTCGTACGGCCATAATTATGAACGGGAATCCAACTAATTGGACTGGTAGTTCAAATGGAATCTGCTGGGTGCCAACCATAGCACAATGCAGCAATAAAAAAGTTAGCGCCGTCCACAGATAAAATAGTTTTGCTGGCTCCATTTTTTTTACACAGTTAACACGGACTATTAAAGTTCAAAATTTAAAATTTAAATTCGTTCACAATGCAATATTTTCACGGCGACGCGGATTCGTGGTATAATTTTAACTGACCGTGTCCAACTGTATGTTACTTGAAGCAATGTTGTAACCCAATGATCTATTACTAAATCACCCTGCCCATTTGTCACTCGTTTCGTCAGGACGCACCTAACTCGTCAAGGACTGTTAAATAACGATGACGTAACAACAATCACGTATGCACTGTTTCCTTTAAATCGCTTCTGTTAAGAATTAAGATTTGCAAATTGAAAAGTTGTTCAAGAATATTTAAATTCAAACACGACAAATGTAAATTATTATTAATTATATATAGTTAATATTTCAATAAGTATTAATTAATATTACTTTTAAACTGCGCACTCAAAATGCACAAGAGCGCATGCGTATAATGAAACGTCATTAAAGTAACTGATATCACTTAAAAAGTTTAACCCCACTGTCTATTGTCTACGGAAAATACTAGAATGTTATACAATACCTTACCTAACTGTTTGACAGTTGAACTAACGTAAAACCCGTAATGAAAACAAATAAATAATGTTAGCGTAACCGGCTGAAGAATTCAGCTATAAAAAACCAATATTTGTTACATTTGTAATATTCCATATACAAAATTTGCCGCGTCATTCGGCTACTTGAATTTTTGACAGTCTGCTTGCATTGTAATTTTTGACAATATAATATACAACCTATTTAATAAAAAAAATATTTAATGTTTAACAAATACTTGTACTCTAAGTAAATTACCATAAATAGTTTTTTTTATTGGAACAAAGAGCAATTAATTTTCCATATAAGGGAATACTAACTCTTCCGATAGATTACATTGAGAATATAACACTTCCTATATTAGGTAATTGCTCCGGAAAAGAGTATTTTTTTCCTATCAGGAGTTTGTATATTTGGTGCGAGTCTTAGATATACTCTGACCTATTTTTGTTCATCCATTCTTCTTTTTAAACCGAAAGCGAAAAGGTTATTTTTTCGATTTTTTTTTACTTATATGTCGTCGTCTATGGATCGATTTTGGTAAATAAATTGACAAATAAAAGGGACTCTCTGCGAAGTGAGCAATTTTTTCAGATAGTAAATTTATAGATTCAAATGTGTTAGACCGCGTATTATATTTTTTCTTATAGGTTTCATAGGACTCAGCGAGACGCAGTAGAAGTACCGTTTTACACTGAGTATTCTAGGAGAACGTGGTATCATTTCAGATGAGCCGGTCCCATTTGTGCGTCAGCATGGCTCTCCCACGGGTAAAAAAGTGCAGACAAAATAGGAAATTGATAATAGGTGACGGTTATTATAAAAAATATATTAAATGACTGGGCATCAACGTTCAAAAATAGCGTCTTATAATTTATAGTTGGTTAATTACAAACTAAAAACTATTTTTTATATATTTGGGCATTTTATTCTTTATTCGCCTTCACTTAGTTTTAATTTTGTATCAAATCTATTTATTATTTATTTTCTTAAGTTTGTACCTATGTTCAATTTTACATAATTAACAAAATAACACTTAATCACAATTTTATTTAGTAAATGAACGTATAACTAAATTATGATCTATATAATATTTGAATGACTCATTATTGAGTTAGTAGTGCGGTATTAATTTTTTTAGTTGTGAATTAAATAATTGAACTCTGGCTGACTGTGTTTGCAAATAAAAAATTATAAAGTCTCTCAGTAATATTACACAAGAATTAACAAAGGCAGGTATATAATACTGCATACTAGACTTCACAAACCACACAAACACTAGAACAAAACCCCAAACGCAATTCAAGAACTATCATTATTTAAATTTAAATTTTATATTACGAGAAAGCTAATATACTCTAGGTATTATAATGTTTAAAAGTTCTTAAATGATATTGATTTGGGATTAAAACCTTAGTAACTCCAGTTCCTAATATTAATGTACAAATATATATTGCAACTTTTGTAGATAGAATAAAACTTTAAAACGGTAGTGTTTCTTAACTGTTAGTTATTTTCTCCCGTGGGAGAGCCATGCTGAAGTAAATGCTGACGCAATTATTGGGTTGTCTTATTCGATGTGATACCACGGGCTCACAAAATACTCAATTTGAAAAGGTACTGTGTTTCGCTGAGTGAATGAGGATATCGAAGACCCTTGAAAGCGGCGTAAAAAGCCGGCAACACTAACAATAAGCGAAATGTGGCGCAGTTGTTCATGGCGTCTGTGTTCTTAACATAAAGAAGACCCACCTGCTCTACTGTCCACTATAGAATAAAAATTATATAGCTATAGAAGAAAATAAATCTGGGCTGATGACTGGGCCTGAAATTCAGTCAGTAAAAAGTTATAACCATATGTTGTTAAGTGCAATAAAATAATAGGAAAATGTACTAAAAAGTTGCCTTAAACTATGATAAACATAGAAATACTTGAGAATATATTTAGTAATCTCCAATCGTAAATCCAATATGACCATAATATCACCATATATAATAAAAGTAAATAATATGTAAATATAGAGGAATCTAAGATTATGTAACGTAGTCTGTTGTGGGAACCGATAATGGCTATTGTCTTTGAGACCACAAAGGCCTTTACGCGACCGCAATATGTAGGATTTCCCACCAATATACATCTTGTATGTCATTGCTTTCCAAGTATTAATTATAAGTAATTAATTAACAAGGACTTATATAATTAGTTAAATTTTAAACTATAAATAAAATAAACATCTCCGTGCAAAAAAATATTTTAAAAATTATCACAGAATACCACTCGCTTTCAATCAGAGTGTGTGTGTGCTCTATAATTATTGGATACGATCGCCTTGCATTCCGCATCCATCAGCAGACCGTATCCATCAGCAGTTTCTGAAGTGAAAACTTGTATCAGGCACACACCTTCCCTTATTCAACTGAATATTACAGAATACAAGTATTTAAAAAATGCATATAAGACTAATTTTCTTATGGATCATACATTAAAAATACGCCAATGTGTTGCTCCAAAAATGGGTATTTTATTAAATATTTACTTACAAGTTATATAACATACAACTACTACAAAACACAACTTAAAAAATAGATAAATCATATTTAAAACCAATTATTTTCATTTACAATCCCTTCAATTGTTTTAATAATTTTGTCATCTGTCATATTTTTTAAATTGCTTTATAAGCCAGCTATAATAAAATAATCAAAGAAATATATTTTCTTTACATATAAATAAGTTTTTGTCCGTCTAGTGCGACTGTGTTCTCATTTTATAGTGTTAACATTACTTGTGTTAACATTAATTGTCTATGATTTATTCAAAGATATTTATCTTTGAATTAAATTTAATAAAGTTTTAATTTAGATATGCAAAGTATTTCTGCACTGAATTGAATATAATTTCAATCTAATATTATTTTATAGTCATTTTCTGCCTATTTAGAAGATAATCTTTTTTTTATGGTATACCAGTCAACGGAACGTGTATCGGAAGGATCTCCTATATAGTAAGAGAACAGCACCGCCCATGAACCACCGCGCCACAGTCCACGCATTGGAAGTGTTGACTTTTAACGCCAATCAAGTGGTATTTTTAAGGGCCTCCGATATCATTACTCACTCTGCGAAACACAGTACAAGTACCGTTTCACGCTGATAATTCTGTGAGCCCGTGATATCACTTCGGACGGGCCGGCCCAATTAGTGCGTCCGCATATGCTTCAGCATGGTTCTCCCACGAATAAAATTAACACAACCGTTTTAAAAGAGTAACACATTAATGTTATAAATTTAAAAAAAAGACTTGTAGGTTATAAAAATCTACGTTCCACTGAAAAGCAATTACAGTACATAGTTCCCTCGGCTACTAAGATGAAAAAAATTAATCTTCTGCGCTAATTAGCAGATCTCAAGTTTCTAAGAGGAAAAACTTGCAATTAAACTCTTCGTGTCAGGCCAATACTTAAATATAGGAAAACATTAGTGGTCCATTTTCTTAATATGATACTCAACCTACTTATCAAATACTTTTATAGGGTTTAATAGTTTGTAAATATAACATGATTTTAATATAATACTTTTTCAATTTATAAAAAATTTAAAAATTATAATCTCAATGACTAAACTACAATCATTAATTTATATGCCCCAATCTTATTGATTTTGAAAAGCACAACAAATTTCTTCGGAATTCGAACCTAAAATCTTGAGTATACATACACACTCAAATCAAACATTGACACTTTAGCATACAATAATATATTATGTGACCGCAAAACCGCATCGGGTATTAAAATATGATCAGAAGTAATCAAAGATGAAAATACCGAGAAACGTCTGACATAAAACGTTTATATATACTGCAGATATCATAACCATCTTTAACAGAGATTCTAAAATCTGTGCACCTTATAAGCTCGCATTATTTGTGTTATTACCATCCATTTCTTCTAAATTATGACCTGAAGTGTCTATGGTCTAATACCAAATGATATATCTAAATTAATCATAATTATTCAAGGCAATAATACATACCAGACGCTGTAAAGAGCAGTAAAGACAAAACACAGAGTTTATACATTTTGTTGAGCACACTTGTTCGCATAATGCCGAGTTGTGGTGTAAAGTTGTGATTAACTCACACCATTCTCTGCTAACGAAATCACAACGAGGCCATATTGTGATCGAATCGGCCAGCTCAATTTGACATGGTCGATTTCTTTAGATTCATAAAAAATTGCTGGTGTAATTCTGTGAGCCCGTAGTGTAGCTGCGGATAACCCGTCCCAATTAGTACGTCAACATAAGTTCCCACTGATGTGTTAAGATACGCCCGGTAACTGTCAAGACCTTCCATAGACCAAATAGATTATAAATTTTATTCAGCCCGGGAAGAACGACCAGCCAGCAGCCAGTTGACCATAGTCAACAAAAACGATCGGCAACGATATTTTTTATAGTAAAGCAGACAATGGCGCAGACAATGGCGCAGACGGGTATTCTATATGGTAAGTGATCACCGCCGCACATAGACAACCGCACCGCAGTCAACGCATTGCTTGTGTTGCCGGCTTATTACTCGAATGGCATTTTTAAGGGCCTCCGCTATCCTCAGTCCTCACTCACTCAAAGAAACACAGTAGTAGAAACCTTTTCAAGTTCAACTACCGTTTCGCGCTGAGTATTCTATGAGTCCGTGGTATCACTTCGCAAGGAACGTCCCAATATAGTGTCAGAGTATGCTTCAAGGTGGCCCTCACACGGGTGCGACAATATTAAGACAATCGCTCGGCCACTGTCAAGCCCTTCCAGAGACCGAATAAATTATATTATAATATATAATTATCCGGACCAGGTTTCGAACCGGAAACCTATCGCTTCATGGTACACTTATTAGACCACTACGTAGCTTTCAAGTATTCTTGAACTCAATTGTAAGTCTACTGTTCAATTTCTCTGTTATTAGTATAAAAAGTTCACGCAGCCTTTCCTCAATTAAAGCATGACTTTATTAATGACGAAATTACTTTTCTAAGTCCTATATGTTTCGAAAATCGTGTCGCGTTACCAATGCTACAAAGAACAAACACGTAATAAATCGATTTAAGTCACACGAAATATGTAGTTTACTACCGCATTACATATCGACTTTGTCAAGTAAGTATTTATAGACTTTGTAGGTATCTTAAATATAAATCATGTATATTTCTCAGTGGCTGACCAGACTTAGCTATGGTTATTGAATTAAAATTGGTATAATTTGTGCCACAATCACTACCCACTGGCTACTAATTTCCTACCTTCTTACAAATCCAAAATTTAAAAACATTAATAACGAAGGCAATCGATATATTTTCAAAATATTTATGATATTTCACACAATAATTTAAATCTTTTTTATATGAAAAAACACGACAAAAATGATTTAGCGAAATCAGTCCAGCCATTAAAAGCCATACACAGAATACTCAGCGTGAAATGGTAGTTGTACTTGAAACGTTATTTCTACTTTGTTTCGCTGAGTGAGTGAAGATGTCGGAGGTACTTAAAAATTCTGCTTAAACGGCATAAAAAGCCGACAAACACAACTAATGCGTGGACTGTGACGCGGTTTACCATGGGCTTCACTGTTTTCTTACCATATAGGAGACCCACCAGCTGCGTTGTCCTCTACAGCATAAAAAAACTTAATGTATCAATTAGGATTTTACAATCACTTTTGAATGTCATTGATTATATTACTAATGTCTTTTCATAATACAGTTACCGTATACCTAATTTAATTCTTCTTCGTTGCCCGCTATATAATAATAAAATATTATATAATAATATAGTGTAGTGATCTATTTTTGTACATAATTCACAATTATTTTAAATGGTACTGACCGTATGTTATAATGCATGTATTACGTGTAAGCATAAAACATTGTACGTAACAGTTTGGTGCTCTTTGATTTCTGCCCGCCGCGCCTTACAAGTCATTTGCTACTGATACTGAAAAAATAATGTAATATGGCAAATTTGAACAATGTCCTTACTCCCTATTGAAATTTACGTAACCTAACTTTTTCAGAGACTATGAAACCGTATAAATTCCTCGTGACAGAGCCTTCTTGGTTAACGTGATGTAATGGGTTCAAAAACCAGTTTGAGTATAATTTTTTTATTAGAAATGGTAGCAAACAAGCACGAAGATCACCTAAGAAAAGCGGTCCACAGCCAATGAACACTCCTAGTCCTTCCACGGGCTCAGATGCGTTGCCGGCCTTTAAGGGATAGGTGAGGTTTTTTAAAGGGTCCCCAAATCATATTGGTTGGGACCTACATCTGGAGACAGCTTATAGTAGATATGAAGGCCTTGATAGCAGCCAGGCGAGTATCTTAGCGACAGCATATGCTCAACATATGTATTAAGACAGTGACAAATTGAAAAATAGCATATTTTAATTATAAAAGTGGTTGTATTAAGTGCGATAACAATTAAAACAACCAAACATCAACACTCTACAACTTTCCACGTACAAACAACTATGAGGGAAGTTTGTTTGATCTGTTTATTACGGTAACTGAATTGTTTGACATAGTTTCGGATCTAAATATGTAATAATGGTTTAAAATTGGTGACATAAATGCACATTGGTGCTGTATACAAGTATCAGTGAAAGAGCAATGATAGATATAAAAAAAATACAAATACAAAAAGAGAATGTTATTATGGTATAAAACTATCACTTTTATCACACATTATTGGTATAGTGGGTAACGAAGTAAGCGGTCCTCCTTAATGGATAGAGATAACCGCGCAATGATTGTGTTGTCGGCTTTTTACGCCGTTTAAAATCTTCACTCACACAGCGAAGTATAAGTAACGTTTCACGCTGATAATCTGTGTGCCTGTTATATCATCGTCCGAATTGATATCGGAGATGTGTGTCCGAAGTGATATACTAAGGATATCGGAGGCCCTTGAACTTCTTCTGCTTAAGCGGCGTAAAAAAGCCGGCAACACAAACATTGCGCGGATTGTAGCGTCGTTTTCGGCTATGGGCAGCGGTGTTCTCTTACCAAATAGGAAATCCACCTGCTCCGTTATTCGCTATACCATAAAAAAAATCTTTTAAGGGCGTATCTTTAATTTTATAATAATCGTTGTTCCCCACTCATCCCTTATTATTCCAAAACACGCGCGAACACCGCAATAAAAAGCTATCATTAAAAGTTGGTCAAATGCAAAGTGCTATACCTACAGTTATTTATATTTTTATATATATTTTTAACACTAACACATAATTTTTTAATATATTTCATATTATTTATTTCTTGTGCAACACAGATACCACTTTTGGTTGCGTTCTCGGCTTTTTACGTAATAGCAGCGAGCACAACTTGGTGGGCCTTTGTTATCCTTGTTCAGTGAAATGGTACAAGTAATATTTCATGCGTTACATTTGTCTGGACGAGCCGGTACAATTAGTGCGACATTATTGCAATATTTAACTTGCATTTTTATTGTATTGTTAAATCCTATTTATACATAGACCATTGTTTTCCAACCTGTGTTCACCAGATTCCCGGGGGTTCAATGTGTCATCTCTGGATCATAAGTAAATATCTAATCTGATTTTTTTGCTGTTTATTTTAGTAAGGGCTACGTGAAAACTGTCCTTAAATCTCTAGAGATCCGTGACAGAAATAGGTTGGAAATTGCTGCGTTAGAAAAATAATATAATCGCAGCACTGAAAGTCATTTAACCATTCCAACAGACACAATGATACTGCACAAGTCGCGACTTAACGGTACAGTGGCCAGCACGTAATACTTTTTGCTCCACCATCCATGACGAAGTGACCAATGAGAACCCAGCCTCTGAATCGCGCTATCGAAGTTATTCCAATCTTCAAGTATATATGAATGGTATTGTTCAATACGTTCGGGGAGTCCGATGTCGCCGTAAGACCGGCCGGGCGCGGGGCCGGAATAAATCCGCGCTATACTTCAGTTTGTAGAGTGGCCTCTGCTTCGTGTATTGGCTTGTTAATGTTAATCTCATGTAGTTAAGTTAACCGTATGTATGCGTTAAGATTAGGGACCCTCTTCTTCACCGTATTCGGTCGGCGGCATGTTTGACTTCCTTTTGCGTTGTTGCAAGGAGTTTTCAGCAGTTTTTTTGTCCTTTCTTTCGGTCTTTCTAACCTAACCTTTTTCTTTAGCACCATAAAGATATCTTGCGTTATAGTATGGCGTTTCAATTGAAGAGTTCAGCACTACTACTCTTTTACAGGACCACGTTTCTTTTCAGACGACTCTCCTGGCTGATCTGTCTAGGAGCTGCAACGCGATTTGCACTTTAATATATGTCAATTAAAGTTGGCGCGTTCAGGTGTTCATTTGTGATGTTTAAAGATTATTGTGATAGTTTTCCTCATTTATGGTACATCACGGAGCAGTAGTCATTATCCGTGGGATATTGTAATTGGACTCTTTGGATGCAGTGTCTAAAACAGTTTTTTTTAATAAAAATTTTAATAAAAAATAGATTACTTAGAGTTATTAATAATTAATATATGGTCCACTGTTTTACCAGTTTTTTTATTGTATAGCGAGTAACAAGGCAACCGTATCTCCTCCATGGTAGAGATAAACTGGTCATGGACCATCGCGCCACAGCCACAGCCCACACACAAGCGCCACACGCTTTCGTTGTGTTGCCGGCTTTTTACGCCGTTTGAGTGGTGTAATTTCATGGGCCTTCGATAAAATCAGTTTATAAAAATTTTATAAAACTGCTTCTCAATGTCTGTGTGATACGAGTTCTCAATAACATAAAAAGATATTTTTAAATTGCGTAGTTACATACACATTATGTACATTTATAGACTCTATAATAGATTTCTATATCTTTGATTTCTTCGCATAAAATAAATTAATAATATATTTCTTATGAGAGATACAAGATAAATACAATTATAAATGAAAAATGTGAAACATAAATGAGGCTCATTCGTTCTAATATGACATCTTAGAAATATCTCATATTTTCGTTTCTGAATTGTTAAGTGATTGTTTAAGCATATTTTCATTTCATCTGTAAATATTCTTTACCTTTATTATAAAATCATGTTTTTTGTTAGAAGGATTACCCGTGGAAGAGCCATGGTACCTGTTGGAGAGCAATGCTGAAGCATAAGCTGACGTACAAATTGAGCCGGCTCGTCCGAAGTAATACCACGAGCTCACAGAATACTCAGCGTGAAAAGGAACTTGTACTGGGTTTCGCAGAGTGAGTGAGGATATTGGAGGCCCTTAAAAGTGCCGCTTAAGTGACCCAAAAAGCCGACACAACCAATGCGCGGACTGTGGCGCGGTTGTTCATGGGCGGCGGTGTTCTCTTACCATATTGGACACCCACCTACTCTGTTGTCCACTATACTATAAAAAAAGGAAACTATAGGATTATTTAACTAAATTACAAACAAGACATCGTTTATGTACAATCTTTTGAAAATAGTTTACCGTCAGGCGTTACTTTGTCTTATGTTATCGGAATTAAAATTAATTATGTATTCTCAATATTACATTTTGTTGACCCACCCCAACGGCTTAATGAGCCAATTACATTTTTGTAAATTTCTAAATAATTCCAATATGGAAATTTTAAAGTCGATTTAATCCTCAATAAAGTCGCAGAACGTAGTTATTCTCGGAACGCTATCACAAACTTTGCTAATATAATTTTCTGATTTCATTTACTAAAAGTATTATTCTGGTTTTTTGCAATCACAAATGTACCTCCAGTGGCGGATTTAAAATTTATCATTTGTCTCATTTTGCTTTGCAATTTTAAACTTATATTGCAATACCAAAACCCTACCGAGTTTTTTTAGCAATTCATTATAACAAAGATATCGTTTTTATTTATTTATTTTAACTTATCTATACAAAAAAAATTAAACTGTAGGCATACTATAAATAATAAATATATTCTTGATCCTTGGTCGAAATGAAATATTTTAAATGGTCCGCGCATCGGTTGTGTTGCCGGCTTTTTACGACACTTAAGCGGCATTTTTAAGGGCCTCCGATATCCTCACTTAGTCAACGAAACACAGTATAAGCACCGTTTAAAGTACAACTACTATTTCACGCTAAATATTCTGTCTGTGGTATCACTTCGGACGCGCAAACCCTATTAGTGCGTCTTATGTTGACTTATGTCTTATGCTTCAGCATGGCTCTACGAATGACGATAAACTGATTTTATAGGTATAATATTCTTAGACGTCGTGAAAAACAAGGGCTTTATGAATTCTTTATGAGACATGTAGGCAACAATTACGGCCAACTTAAGACAAATCAAATAAGACATTATCTTTTATTTGTTTCTGTTGTAATGTGTAGTGCTGTTACATTATTTATACCAAAAGAAATGTGGGTAGCAAAAGGGGAATAAAATATAAATAATGTAGTTTTACTTTTATTTAATTTATATTTTTTACAGATTAATAAATAAGTAAGAAAATATTACAGTATATATTTTTAAAAAATTGTTCAATGATTGAAAAGTCCTAAGTTCAAATACAACGGATTCAAATACAAAGGAGTTCATAAATCTTTATAAGATAAATATTTTACAAAACATACAAAAGTATTTTTGTCTTAAACGAGTCACTAAATAAAATAGCTGGAAATTTGTGTAGAGTTACAATGTAATGTTGCAAAAGTTCAAAAGAGAACTCAAGTGCGTGCTTATTTCAAAGAACATTTGTGTTTGGTCCTGACCTCTCTGTTCGTGTCTGGAACAGGCAAATAGTCGTAATTAGGGTAAGTTTATACCTTTAAATAATATTTCGATCTCGTGGTATAAATCGCGTGATCGCGTAATAAATACAAAATAATGAAAAATTCCATAATAAATGAAATAATTCATTGAATAATAAACTTATTCTAATTATGGGTAGTAAACTTAGAGCCAGTTTGGCCCGAGTACATTCAGGCCTTTATGATACCTGTATACTCTTTCTTTAAGTGTTAATATTGGAAATACTTTTGGTGGCACTTGGATTTATAGAATGATAGTACGAGGAGCAATGAACCTAGACAACTGTATTTTTAAATCAACGCGCATCTCGTCGTACATCAGGTATCAAACGAAAGGCTACTTAGTGCTATTGCCAATTAATTCCTTCTATTCAAATTTTACGATGAATAGGTTTTATGATCCTACTAAAAGAATAGTTTTAAGATCTTATGTTATGATCGCTAAACTTCTAGTGACCGTTTGTAACTTTTCGTTCGTAGCTCTACGAAATATGAAATTCGTCAAATCAGATAATTGTTATTACAATATTATATATTAAAAAAAGACTATGTGAAAGTTGTGTTCATAAAAGCAATATTTATGATATTTTTAAAAATTTAAATTATTAAAAATCTAACAGTTTATATATATAAATAATAGTTTTTGTATGCCATTTAATTATAATCAAAATTTTTGTTAAATTTATTTATATTTAGCTGTCTTATTTTTATATATTATATTATATAATACACTATTGTGTCGTGTGTAAGTGTCGGTAAAGTAGACACAGCAATATCTAATAAACGTTCCGATAGTTAACTGAAAACAACGAAAGCTTACTGAAACAATACAGCATTCCTGTTTAATTCGAGTTTAATGCTTTGAAGTAAAAACCACAAGCTTTCAGGCTGTTGGGGACAGTAAAGTACTTTGAGCTTCGGTGACACCAGTCCGTGACAAGGCTTTGTAGAGAAAAGACGCGTTCTGTTGGCATATTCACGCAAACGTTTGTGAAAATGCCGCGTTCATAGTAAATGTGTTAATAATTTCTGGATTAATACTTTAAGGTAAGGTTGGCCTTACCCATTAGCTTATTATCTCATATTATTTGCCATAAATCATTAGTTGTGAGAATATTTCAATATTTTCAATTATAAAAATAATAACTGATAATATTACAGTTCAACCACGACATTTTCCAAGTACCTGTTATCTACATTTAAAAATATGTTTAATAGCCATTAGTGTTACTGATTTATAATTCCATTACAGTTAATGTCGCTTAAACTAAAAAAAACCGATTGTTTTTTAAAAGTGTTGTTAGTAATCGTTGCTAAAAGCTATTTCCTAAGTCGGGGGGATTATTGGGAATACTGGAATGGAAGATACTTTTTACAATTTATTTTTAAAATGATTGAGCAATAATTCGTTAACCATTTTATCCTAGCATGATAGGAGACAGGGAAAATTTATTTTTATAGGGGAGTCTAAGAAGGCTGATAGGTTGGTATAAATAAAGTTAGGCCTGTGTCTCTTGAGACTTTTTAGTTTCTCTTCAACTATTTGTAATAAATTTGTAATATAGCATAAGGTTCACTAATGGTGTTTCCTTAGGTTAAATGAAAAATTCCAGTGGTAATATTATTAATATTTTTCAAATTACCAGTGTTATTATTAATAGATACTGTTTAAAAGATTTATTTCAACAAAAGCTTAATGATTATAAACTTCCCAATCAAGCGCGTTCCACTACAGTATAAATAACATATTATAAACTACTTGTGTACTGTGGGAAATCACGTCGATTTTCCAAAGTAAATAAAAAAGAGATTTCATAGCAGTATATCGAAATGCGATCTAGGGTTAAGATAACACAGTCGATTTGAGAGATTAGGTAGACTGTTAATCTATATACAAATGAAAGTCGTGTTAGTTCCACTTTAAATAATTTTCCATGGTTATAACCATAGTAAGGGCTTTACAGTAGCCGGGCGAGTGTCTTGATATTGTCGCACCCGTAGAAGAGCCATGCTACAGCATATGCTGACGCACAAATTGGGCCGGTTCGTCCGAAGTGATACCACGGGCTCACAGAATACTCAGCTTAAAACAGTACTTCTACTGTGCTTCGCAGAGTGAGTGAGGATATCAGAGACCCTTAAAAGTACCGCCTAAGCGGCGTAAAGAGCCGGCAACATAACTAATGCGCGGACTTTGGCGTGGTTGTTCATGGGCGGCGGTGTTCTCTTGCCATATTGGAGACCCACCTGCTGAATGAACTGTTGAAAAACAAATGGAGGGTAATGTTTTTAATGCGTCTGTTTTTCGGGTTTAGTGGGCCCAGGTATTGCTGAGCGTTCATAACTGGACCTGATAGAGTGCGTACCAGGTAGTATAACATCTGCCGGGTCGGTTAGTAGTTTTATATTTCAAAATAAATCATTTATTTTTAAAAATGGAAAATTTTTTAAGACTGAGCTTTTTATGATACCGTGAAATTAAGGGTACTGGTTTCCATCCGCGGTCAATGTAGAATTTGTAATTTATTCGATCTTTGGAAGCGCATGATAGAAGCCAAGCGAGTGTCTTAACAATTTATTCATGGGAGAGACTAGCTGAAGAAAATTCTAACGCACTAATTAGGCCACCTCGTATGATATTACGGGCTCGCAGAATACCGTCGTGATACTATACTAGTGTTTGTTATACTGCTCAAGCGTAAAAACCGGTAATGCAGCCAAAGTCGGATTAACGCGCGGTCGTCCTTGGGCGGCAATTTGCTATTACCATATAGGAAATCCACCTTCTCCGTTGTTCGATATACCGCTCCCTTACTGACAGACATTTATTGTTATAAAAACGAGACAGAATGCAATAAGAAACGATCTAATTTTAGCAATTTACGTGTAAAAGACGTTCATCATTCCTCATCATTCCAAGTTAAAACCTTTACCGGAATACAGAAAATAAAAAAATAAAAATTTCCAGTCTATTCCCAGTCAACATTCCATCTGTAGAATCCATTATGTTCAAGAAATACATGAGTAACATTAGAAATACTTCCGTAACTTAGCTAACTTTTTCACAATATTTCAATATCGCGTATTGGAAATAAATCATACAGAAATTGGTCTGAATACGTCATGCTATTCCAAGATTGAGGTCAGCCGATACAAGCTGATCAATCAATAACTATTAGTACTCACTTGATCATAAGTTTTGATTTGTACCGTCGTATTACGGCGTAAGAACTACAACACAATCATTTAAAGCTTTCTTCAATTCCAATGTTAAATTAGGAAGCTAGGGATCCACCTTAATCTCAAGAATGACCCGTGGAAGAGCCATGCTGAAGCATATGCTGATGCACTAATTGGACCGGCTCGTCCGACGTGATACCACGGGCTCATAGTATACTCAGCGTAAAACTGTACTTGTTCCTTGTTTTGCAGAGTGAGTGAGGATATTGGAGGCCTTTAAAAGTGCCGCTTAAGCGATGTGATAAGCCGGCAACACAGTCAATGCGCTGACTGTGGCGCGATTGTCCATGGGCGGCGGTGTTCTCTTACCTTAAAGGAGACCCGCCTCCTCCGTTGTCCGCTACACAATGAAAACATAATTTAATTAATATTTTGTAGTCTGTTTAAAAGGACAATTTGTCTATAGATTATATAAATGTGCAGTCTTAATAAAACATGTCTTTTAATACTACGAAATCTAAGATCGTGTACATTTCATTTTTATTGAATTAGATTCGATTCCCGAGAACAAAGACGTCTGGCGTAGAAACTTGCCTGAAAAGAATTTGTCCCATAACCCATTAGGAGTTACGCGTGCCAGTTGTGTAATATATATAAATGGTCCGCCATTTTGTTTATTACATTGAACTTCTAATAAGACGCATAGCTTTTTAATAAATAATTGGTTTAACAGAACCAAACGAAATTTATAAATTGTATAACGCACATAAAGTGATGAAACATAATATTGAAATCAGATAATAATCGTTTAATTTATAGATATTTCTCATTTCACAAGAATGCTCAATAATTTACATTACATATCATTAATTCATACAACATGATTTTCTAGTTATTCTGTAGTTCCTAGGAGTTGGTTTAAAAAAAACCCGTAGATTAATAAAAGATTTTCTATACAATTGAATTTAAAAAAAAGAATTGTTCCAATGCATGGCGATGGCATTCATAAATTATAATTATTATCTATGACATCAGAAGTCAATGGCCGCATATATTAAAATGATATTCTAAGTTTTTTATATATAATTCTGAGCATAAATTTTTCGGCATAACAAATACAAAATCATCTTTTTCATGGCCTTTTTATAAATCATTCAAATTTTCTAAATTCTATTAAATAAACTATTAAATAACTATCTGTAAACAAGACACGTTAATTTATTCTTTAAGTCTGATCAGCTGACTATCGTACATCTACGGACAACCATGGTGAAGCATTTACTAACGAACTAACTGGGCGGGCTCGTTCGAAGTGTTACACGGGCTCACAGATTAGCAGCGTGAAACGATAATTGTAATGTGTTTCGCTGAGTAAGTTCGGATGTCGGAGGCGCTTGATTTTATATCGCTTAAGCGGCGCAATAAGGCGGCAGCACCAAAGCGGGGATTGTGGCGTGGTTGTACATGGGTGGCGATAATCTTTTAACATAGAGAAGAGACGCCTACAGCATTGCCTACTATACAATAAAAAAACTATTAGCTTTTTATTGTTTACATTTTTATACTGTTTAATAATAATCATTGTCGATCTAAGATATTTAGGCTAACTACATATAGTGTTTTTTGTGCAAACGGCTCATCTAGGATCAGCAGTGCTCCGCCCATGTGCACGCCTTGCAGCGCCGCGGGTGCGTTACCGGATATTAAGATTTATACAAAATTAACAATTTAAAACTAATTCTAAAGATTTAATAAACAAATTGAATTCAAATGACTTGGCACGCGCCGGTGCTAGTGCAATTAGATCTACCTTGCCGGAAACTAGTGATGTAACGAATAACAGTTTTTATCTATGCAAATTTTTTTATTCTATAGCGGACAACTGAGCTGGTGGGTCTCCTATATGATAAGAGAACAGCGCCGCCAATCAACAACCGCACCAAAGTTGGCGCATTGGTCGTTTTGCCGGATTTTTACGTCACTTAAGCGGCATTTGAGGGGCTCCGAGTATTCTGTGATGGTATCACTTCGGACGATGCAGTCTAATTAGTGTGTCATCATTCAGCATGGCTCGCCCACGAGTGCGACAGTATTAAGACACTCGCCCGGCCACTGTCAAGCCCTTCCAAAGACCGAATAAATTAAATAATGATTGCCCGTACCGGGATTCAAGCCCGATTTTTCTCGCTTCATGGTACACCTTTTCAAGCGGCATAAAAACCCGGCAGCATAACCAATGCGCGTATTGTGCCGCGGTTGTTCATGGGCGGCGGTATTCTCTCACCATATGGTGATCCTATATAGGAGACCCACTTGCTCCGTTATCCGATATATAATAAAAAGAAATTGCTAATACTATTTGGATATGAAAGAATGCACAAATGCTCTAAAAGATTGTACATAATTCATTTATATATTTTTTTTCGGTAGTGCAATCGTAATATTTTTGCATAAACTACATATATGAATGAATATGCTTGAAATCTGCAATATTAGCGAATATGCAAATGGTTACATCACTAGTGTAAACTATTCTCTAATTAACTTTGTATTAAGCGGTGATTCAATAAGTTCAGCGATTCGTATTAATACCATTTTAGTATTAATGTTTCTTACTAGCATCCTACCTTCTAAATTTTATACCACTATGTACATCAAAAAAATTTTTTTAATAAAAACACATGGGCGGTCGTGTTCTCTAAACTTACAGGAGCCTACCTGCTGCGTTGTTCACTATACCATAAGCATCATTTTGGTTCCTATTTTATTTACTTCCTTTTCACTTTACATTTATTATATTATTATTAATTATCAAAATTATATGCGACTGTTTCCTCTGTTAAGTCTTTTGATTTGATTTAAGCAAAAAAAATTAAAATATAAATATGCACCCTTAAAAAAGCTACTTACTTGTAACAATGTCTTAAATATCTCTCACTCTGGCTGAAGTGTATATTGTTTGTAAAACAAGGCAGAACACTGTCAGAAAAATTTATGAAAACGGTAGCAAAGAAATAAGCTAACTCCACTTGGAAATCCCCAGCCCTTGCGAGGCCGCGGATGCGTTGCCGTCCTTTTAGGGATAGGTACGGTCTTGTTATGTAGGGCCGCGAAGTCGTTTTGGTTAGGAAATACCTTTGCAGGCAGCTAATTCCTAAATCCTAATTAAAGTTTATAAGTAAGGAATATCATAATACAATTTTAAGTTTAATGCTACAGTCGCGGGCACATCAATAAATAAATTCACCCGTAGAACTGAATATGCTGACGCACTAACTGGACCAGCTCGTCTGAAGTGATACAACGGGCTCACAGAACGAACAGTGTGAACCGGTATTTGTACTGTGTTTCGCTGAGCGAGTGTGGATAACGGAGGCCCTTGGAAATATTGCTGCTCAGTTGTCCAGGCGGCAGTGTTCCCTTACTATATCCTATACATATCTGCTGCGTTATCTACTATACCATAAGAAATCTGTTTTACTATAATAGATAAACAATAAAAATATTTATGTAATAAAGGTACGCATGTAACAGGTGTACTCGGAGCTGCAAGGGGAAAGCCTATGTCCAGCAGTGGACGTCTTACGGCTGAAATGATGATGAAGTAATAAGTATGTAACTATATGTAGGAAATAAAGTTATCCCTCGCATGAGAAATCAGCGCATGTGGTTTTCCCATACGCTGGCAGGACTTTTACATAATTCAACCTTCATTTATGATTCCTTTAGTTTTCCAACTGTGTCAACTGTCTGCGTGTAATACCGTCTCACTATCTCATTCATTATTGCACTTATCTCTTCATTAAAATATTTATGAAAAGGGCAAAGGTAAATTTCTGTTTAGTATAAGCTTTTTCATTTCATTTTCAATTAGTCGGTACTTCGTAAAGTGAAAATAGTTATTCTATTGCTATATGATAATTTAGTAGAGTAATTTTAAATTGTTTTAATCAAGTTTCAAATAACCGAAAAGTAGTTTATCCACGTGAATTAATTAAAGGTTCTTATTAATGAAATTATTGATGCGTTATAATTATTTCCTCTTACAATCCTGCAGTTACAATAACAAGCAATCTGTATCTTAAAATATCTTATATAGTAATATAACTTCAAAGATATTTATTTACACACTTATTATATATTTAAATTTAAAAAAAACTAATGAAAAATTTATTATTTGGGACTACAAAAAGTAAGAACAATTATTTAATATCTCTTTAGTAGCATAATCCTAATAAGTGTTTCAGTCTTTTTTGTGGAAATTATTAATTTCAATAAATTAATTCATAATTAATTGATCATACAATCCTGTTTTACCAATTAGGAGAAGTCTATACCGTAAACAATTATAGCAATATTGGACTTCATTCATTAAATATATTTTTAAATAGATATATTTATACTAAAATTAAAAACACACAATTTGTTAATATGTAAACAGATTTTAACACGTACGCTTTGAAATAAGAATTTTTTTTAATCAGTTTAGATTATTAAATTGGTAAATTTGAAACGATATCATCTGACGAAACACTGTTTTAATTGAATTATTTTCATATTTTACATACAATTACAAATCAAGCCCTTATGATTGGTCCATACTTTTTACTTCCCCCATTTCTTAACATGGCAACTCTGAGAAAAACCAGTAAGGCACTTAGTGGAATGCTTTTTAAATAAAGGTTTTTTTATTTTATTCTTAATAATGCAGTATTATTTCAGACCAACTTATACAAAATCAGTTTTGTAGTAATTACAAATTTTAAAATATGCTTTTTATACAATTTAGCTTTAACATATTGAACTTATAACATTGGAATTATGAAATTGGTTACGATTACGAGTGATAAAATAGAAAAAAAACTTTATGCTAGAATGTTTCACAATGTAGCTTATGTTATAAGTAAGATTCTTAAACTTTTGTTTTATGATTTATAAATAAACACGGGTGTATGTTGCGTACCATTCAATCGCAGCTCCGAGTATCGATTTTCCTTCACATAGCAAAGTTCAAACCCTACGCCAAACCAATAACTACTTACGTATCACGATAAAAAGGGAAATTCTTTGGAAACTTGGAAAACTTTATATTCTGCGTACATGTTTAAGGTAGGCAATTTATCCTAATTATATGTAAATGCGTATTCGAGTTTCTTTGCTAAGACTTTAAGCTGAATCGATCATGAAATGTTTACTAGTAAGGCATTTATTTTCTCGCTTATTTTACAAATACTTTTATTTGTTACTATTTAGACCTTTTTAATGCATTTTCTTTTTTAATTTACTACTTAAATGCTGGACTACAAACATTAATTAACGCAAGAAATCATTAACTGCGTCGTTGGTAATATAAATATTTACTTTAATAAAATATAAACAGACTGTATAATTATGTAATTTAATACTAATTTAGGTTTTTATACATATGAGGATAAAGTAAGCAAACCTTTCCAGTTTCTTTTTATATTATGGCGGACAACTAACCAGGTGGGTCTCCTATATGGTAAGATAACACTGCCGCTCATGTACATCTGCGCCACAGTCCGCGTATTGGTTGTGTTGCCGGCTTTTTACGCCACTTAAGCGGTATTTTTAAGAGCCTCCGACATCCTCACTCACTCAGTGAAACAGAGTACAAGTACGTGTCACGTGGAGCATTCTGTGAGCATATGGTATCACTTCGGACAAGCCGGCCCATTTAGTGCATCCACATGGCTCTCCCACGGCATTTTATTAGCGAACATTTTCCTTTTAATACTAGCATTTTTAAGTATTGAAAAGCAGATTACGGAACAAAAAATGAACAAAACGCATTCATAAAACAACACTGAATCAAGGAGATTATGTGATGCCACGATTTCTGTGCAAGAATAAGATTTTCTCTTTCATATTTGCCTTTTATTTACATACTTTAAAGCTGTACAATACCACGATATGTATTTTGGTTGCTGTAATTGTTGACAAGAATATATTAAAAGAATTTGTTTTATTTTTAGCTTGAACATAAAACAAAAGTTGTTGGACTTCGGATTGTACATGAATAACTTATCTTCTAAATCGTAAAATAAAAAACCTATTTCTGTATTGAACCCCACCCATGCAGGCAATTGGCCAATATTAGACGTTTCTCGGTATGAAATATTTATAGGTCAGCGTTGGCTAGTTTTTATCGATTATATATCAGCGACACCAGAAGTTAAGTTAAATGAGTTTAAAGTAACGTTATATTTTTACGTGTTACGTTTTGTTACTCATTAGAAAGTAAAATACTTTTTATTTATAATAAATATACCTTTAATGTAATGTAAAAGACGAAACGGTACTTGTACTGTGTTTTTCAATTAGAATGAGGAAATCGAAGCTCTACCCTTAAAAATGACGCTTAATTGTGGTAAAAAGGCGACCACACAAGCGAAGCTTGGATTGTGGCACGGTTGGTGATGGCCGGCGGTGTTCTCTTACCATATAAGAGACTCACCTGCTCCGTTGTCCGCTATATTATAAAAAAGATATTGATATATTATATTTATTTTAAGACGGGTTTCCCCAACTCGACGTCATTATTGCGACTATTTTGCGTTGGGATTGATATATTTTAGTTATAAGCAACATATATACACGCGAATTTAAGTTATTTAACAATAAAAAATAATAAACTTTGTTTAACAATAAAAAATAGGACTATTTCAACGAAATACCCTTTTGTTCCATTCACCAAAATCGCTTCACGGATTTAGACAGACGAGTAGAACAAAGTAAAAGCTTTTAAATGACCAAGTCGTCCTTTTTGGTTAGCTTTTCAACATAGAAATAGAATAATTCATGCACTGAATCATTCTTTATTAAGTAACATAATTTGATTGCATCAAAGACATACCTGCATTGCTGTACGTCTTCAATGGAACGTGGCGACACAAAGAAAATTGTGAATTCTTTTCGAGAATGATGAAAATAGTTGAAATTCAAGAAACATTCAGTATTGATATTTCAAGACCTATTCAACGTTATTTCTTTATTTATACAAGTGCCGGAAGGAATTATTTGCCTACCTTCATTTGTCTGTTATTATCTAATTTCCGTTACGGTGAAGGTATCAGATTCAATTCCAGAAGAAAAATCATTTTAGCTATGAAGATACAGTGAGTAAATAATAAATGTAATAAATTGTGAGTCTTTTTTAAATTGGTCCTTTGAATTGATTAATACTTACTACCATGGCATATGTTATTTTTCCATATAAATTATTAAAGTACTATCACTATTATAAAATAAGGGCTGGTAAAAAGTATGAAAATTTATGATTGTGTGTATTTTTCAAAACTATATACTTTAACTTATACTATATATACTTTAACGTGACCAACCGAATATACATAAAATTTTATAAGAATCGGTGAAGCTCAATATTTTTTTATGGTATAGCCGACTAAGAGCAGGTGGGATCTTCTATATGGCAATAGAACACCGCTGACCATGGTAAACCGCGCCACATCCGATATCCACATTCACTCAGCGAAGCACAGTACAAGGTACAAATACCATTTCAAGCTGAGTATTCTGTGTGCGCGTGGTATAATTTCAGACTAACCGACCCAACTATCTTAAAAACACAATAAAGGTCTCCAAAGAACTTATTTTTGTAACTATTTAGGTTAAATTTTCGAGCTAAAATTCCTGTATGTTTTAATACATATTACAGTATAAACTAAATGCTTACTCGTGAAATATGCAAAATACTTAGACCATGTTAATCTTTGGCCATCCTGGCTCCGACATAAAATTGCTTTTACGCAAAATGGCTTCGTATGACATATTAAACGGCTATTAAGAGAATTTAGTTGGCAATTTACGTACCAAGACACTATACTACCCTAATTTACAAGGTAAGAATCACGATATTTGATGTTAAAACCTCATTATAAATGCTAAATTGAACGTTATAAAAATCACTATTAACATTTAATACTTGTAATAATTGATACAAAAAGGACCTAATAGTGTTAAGAATAAGATAATGGATTAATATTGCAACATTATTCTAGATATAGGATAGATATAATAGAAGTTAAATATAATAATATAATATAAAATTATATTACATAATATAAAATTTAAATAAATCTTAAATTACATAATAAGAGAAATAATGCATCTTTAAAATTGCATTGAAGTCAAATTATTTTTCTTTTTTATGGTTTACGGCTCTGGGAAAAACGGTATAAAAACGATTGTAAATCTATTTGTGAATTATAGAAAATGTAAATACTTATAAGAAATACTTAAAACTTCACCAATTTTTAGAAAAACAGTTTTTAAAGAAAAAAATTAAAATTTTTAAATTAAAGTTTTTAATAAAAAAACAGTTTTGCGCACCCATAGTAGCAATGCTGCCAATGTCCTCACAACTTATGGATATACCACAGATAAATATATAAGTCCAAAGACAAAATATTACTCACACACTCATTTATAACAGTCCTTTTTCCAACGGGAGGCATAAAAAGTTTCGTTTAAAACTTCAAAGCATAAAATTATTACATAAATGTGTAAGAATGTTCAGTTTCTAAATTTGATACAACTTTAGATTGTCATATTCGACCCTCCAAAGATACTTGAACTTCCGTCCAGTAAAACAGATACTTAGGACCGAAAGGAAATGACATCGTTTACGCGGGAATTCCGAAAGTATTCCGCTGAAAGGGTGATACATAAATCATTTGTTTTTGTGACTCTCTTATAATATATATTCTTATTAGGTTAGGGGTAATGTAATTTTCCAATATTATGTTGAAAAACGCTATGAAATAAATTTTTACAATATTTACGTTTTACGTATGAGAAAATTTATTTATTTTACTTTATTATTCAGATAACAAGCTTCATAAATGGATTGGTTATTAATATATTAATTTTGGGATATAATAATAATTAAATTATGATTTATAATTGTACATAAAATTTTTTACCATCAAACGTTTATGTAATTAAAAACATTTGTGTAAATAATTTATGTAAATTAAATTCACAGATTAAATTACACAAATTCTTTTAATTCAAGTATTAACTAAAAATTCTATTACATTTTGTTTGTTTTACATAGATAATCCTATTAATAAACATTTAAATATGACAATTTTAATCAACTAGATATTTGAATAAAATGTTGAATGTAAATCTGCAGTGCGGTTCACAAGCTGTCGGTGCCGATTTTATTATAATAACGCCAGCCCATTCTCCATTTTAATTAACTAAGTCTGCATAGTAAATATATTATATAAAACTGCATAGTAGATATATCATATTGAACTATTTATAATCTCTGGTTTTTTTATCTGCCATAGAATACCTAGAGATATTTGGAAATAATAAAATTCTATGTTCTATGGAATTGTATTAACATAAAAATGCTAATAGAATCAGGTCAGTAGCAGTCAATTATAAGGTACGAGCGACCCAACTCAACTTTTCCAGGGCTTGTAGCTTCCTAACGTTATAAGATTGCTTGAATTCATTTTTAAATTTTCACTCGGAAAGAGAAAATATTCATAGTTGGCTCACTAGTATTTATTATAAATTAATAATTATTAACTTTATTTAGTGTAACTTTTAAGTTAACGGGTATTTTTAAAGGAAAATGATGCCTTTGACTATTTTGTATGCATATAAAAAAATATATCTCTTAATGTTTAAAAATAAATATATTTAACATCAAAAATTCTGTCAAACTTTATATAATTTTATATAATGTAATTAATTGTATATTTTTAAACAAATACAAAGATATCTGTAAGCTCTGAAATAAATACTTAGGAATTCTGTTCCCGCAGTTTCTGCCGGCATATCCCAAAGAAACTATATATTCTTTAAGAATAACACTCCATTTATACTTTTCACAAAATATGTAGTACATTTCCACGTTCTATGCGTATTAATATTCTGAGAAACACTATAAATTCTGTTCCTAGTTATCCTTGTAAATAAAATGTTTGATTTACGATATATCTGCCTCACATCTATGCACGTGTTTTCTCATTCCATAACCGTCCTATTCTGCTCTATCGTCACCTAATTTTATTAAGACATGAGTTTATGTTTGACATTTATAAAAAATAACAATGTTATTGGCATTAACTCTACAATTGAATTTCGTCATCGCACATCAAGGCATAATACATTTCATCTCAATGTTTGTCGTTCCATTACTGATAGTTTCTTAGGTATTCTGTGACCAATATGGTGGGTTCAATTGCCTGCGAATGTATTTCTAAGTCATTACGACTGAGACCTACAAAGAGCGTACCCATCTCTTAAGGGTCAGCAGCACACCTTTGGCTCATTTGGAGCTAGAGATTTGTACTGGACATGTTCTGATTATCAGAGCACGTTTGCCTTCCCTTTTTATATAAAAAAATTCAAAAATATACTCATCTTACGGTTTCATAGTAGTAAGACAGTAAAGTACCACATGTATGGCGTAAAATAGAATCTCTCTAAATAAGCAATAATCCTTTATTCAGGTATGAAATAGAGATTATATCTGTAAAAGCTATATACAGAGTTTAAAACGGATGCTCAGCAAAAATCCGAGCACACACCAATTTAATTTACCGCATTTTCTTTTATTATCTGACCAAACTGAATACCTGATTTTCAGCGACTGAAAAGCGCGCCATGTTAGATCTCTGCAGCTTAATTTGAATTTTAATTAATTTATTCCGTTAATTTATTTTCACCTGCAAATCGGAACAATAATTTGTAGTCTATGGTTTATAATACATGGTTTATTCTAACTTCAGATGGTTTTTGGTATTATAAAAGTACGGACGGGTACAAATGCCCCCATTGATATGATTTAATATAATAATATATATATTTATAAATAAATAGATAAATATTTTGATATTAAATTGCGAGATCTATGGCTGATAATGTCTTCGAATTAAAAAATCTTGCAAATGCATGCTTCGGCGTTACCGAAATACGGTTGCGTCATTAAGTTTCAACTGCTAATCGAGATCACAACCGGAACTGTGTCATCAGCGTACAAAGCCCGCAACACAATCAAAAAGCGTGAATCGTGGCGCAGTTGGCCAAGGGCGATGGTGATTTCTTGTCATATAGAAGACACATCTTCTCCTTTGCCCGCTGTATCATAAAAAACGATATTGTAAAGAAAAAATAAGCTGCAAGGCAAGAAGCAAAGATACAGTTTGAAGCACCTTTTAGGCAATGTAGTTAATGTTTTGTTTAAGTTTCTTACTTTTAATAATAAGATGAATTACTTCAACATGTACCATAAGTCTACAAATAAGCGATAATACATTTATAAAATTTAATTTCACGCGAGTTCTCGGCCCAAATACTAATCCTTATTCAAGTTATAAAGCACCTTTCGGAAGCTTCTAACTCGGAAAATGAGCTCTTCAAATTTATCACACGGCAAAGGGTTTCTTGTTTATGGCTGGCTAGAACGTCTAAACTCTAACTGATCGTGAAACTTTGTGAATGTCCGTCAATTTGAAACGGATCATGTGCTTGATCTTTTTCTTTTGATCTATAGATACATTATATGCATATAATTAATTTAAAATATTTTTTATATAATAATCTAGTGAAATACAGGATTTTTTTAATTTATAGAGTTTATTTATAGAGTTTTTAGAGTTTATAAGCCAATTAAGGATTAACCAAAATGGAATTAAATTATGAAACCATTAAAATGAATAAACTTAAATATTAGTTAAAAGTTTGTCTTAAGAAAAAAGTAAAAAAATGTCTTTATTTTTTGATGTTTATTTATTGTTTCTAATACGGGTTGAAAAATTATAAACTAAAATCTCAAAAAACTATATAATTTTTTTATATTATATAGCAGACAACGGAGCATGTCGGGTTCCTATATGGTAAGCGAACACCGCAGCCCATGGACAACCGCACCACACTCCTCGCATTAATTGTGTGGCTTTTTATATCGTGTAAGCGGCACTTTTAATGGTCTCCGATATCCACACTCACTCTTCGAAACATAGTACAAGTATCGCTTCACGCCGAATACTCTGTGAGTCCATGGTAAGACTTCGGAAGAGCCGACCCAATAAGTGCGTCAGCATATGCTTCAGCATGGCTCCCCAACGGGTAAAGTAAGTAAGCTGAAAGTGACTATCCAGGCTGTAGTTAATAATATAGTAAAAAAGGTTATACCGGGAACTCTTTTCATTAATATATTTTTCTGGATAGTTAAAATATAAATTATTTTATCGATTGATATTAACGCTGCTGAAATAAGCTTTCAAATTAAGAATGTCAATTATCCGAAGCTTATTCGTACTCAAGTGTTAAAAACTTATTCGAAGCTTTTGAAAGCTTTCGACTTCGTAACACCTCAGTTCTGGAAAAGCGATCGCAAAAGGCAGACGTATCTATAACACTACATTTTTTACACGTAAGTTAGAATTTATTTTTCAATGGGTAGATTTAAATCAACACGATATCAATGTGTAGTGCTATATAAAATTCAGGTGAGTTCACAAACAGTTTTATATTTCACTATTTATATGTATAAATAAAGTATTTTTAAATTTCAAAAAAGCAATTTTAACTATAACGCATACAGCGTTATAGTTAAAAACTTTCAAAAAGATAAGATACTTTCCGTAAATGGCTGGCAACGCATCCGCGGTTCTACTGAGGCTGATGGACTCCTGGTAGACCTGGTAGTTAACCTGCCCGTTCTTTCTTAAAAATTCTAAAAAGACAAAGGCCTTTAATTATCTTATATACCTTACCATTCAGATAATCGTGTGACATCAAAACCCAAAGAGATGAAGGCATTGTCTTTAATTGCTGGACCAATTACATACACTGGTGTAAGCAATCGTACATAGTCAGTTGTGTGTACATGATTTGTCCAGGCATTATTGCCTTCGAAAACCCAATCAGTCCATAGTCTAAGAGATGACTACATTTGTTAAGATATCATTTATAAGACAGCTATAAGGAGTGTTCCAATGAGCGTAATTATTTGAAAATTTATTACTTTAGATTACTTAGAGTGAATTCAAAGCTCAAACTTTGACGCTTTTGTTACTGAGGTTTGACTGGGTGCTTAAACAGTCTGCAAAACTTTGACCTGAGTGACGTTCATAAGCAATAAAACATTATATATAGACTTCTTTGTTTTGGTCAAGTTATATTCAATTACGTTCTGAAATAAATAATTTCGAGCCGTTTTATGACGTATTATCATCCGATCATTGAATTCATATCATTGTGTGATATGAATTCATAAGTGGAAATGTATACAGAACAAGATATATGGGATAAAAGTTACAGGTATTACTTTCATGGATAGGTGATTTGATTTTTATTTCTATTCCACGACAGATAATTTGTATGATACTACCTCAAGCCAAGGCAATATGGTAAAATATGGAAGCGACTACGTATGCAAATGCAAAAGTAAAATTTAATGTAGGTATTTAAAATATTCCAAAAAATGCATTATTATTAATTGTGTGAAGTTTTTACAACTTCCAATTTTCCTGTTATTTCCTTTAAACCTACGTGGCACCATCACTATGTTAAATCAACTGCCTGCATAGGTACTTACCAAACCAATTCGATTTGGGGGAAGCTGGGGGTGTCCATGGGTGGAGGACTACTTATCCTAGGTTATCTTACTAGTTTTCCTACCGACTTTAATTTAAAAAAGATTTATTTGTTATCAATTAAATAAGAAAAATAAGAGTTTCTTATACGTTTATTATTTTCTCTTTCCAATTCTTACCATTTTCTTACAGATATTTACAAACAGATATTAGAAGTTCAGCAAACGTTGGGCCTATGTGTTCGAATACAATTTGCCGGTCGAGTGAATTGTTCACAAATGGTCAGAGAAATGTAATATTGTCATAGTGCTGAACTTATTTCCTCATTTTTGTAACCGCTTTTCGCATTATCGAGAAAATTAACGAACTAGTATTGAAAGAAACCTTTAAGTTTTCAATGTTTTTACATTTTAAATAACATAGCCACTTCTTATTTCAAAAACTATGACTGAATAAGCAAACATATAGAGCGAATTTGTCATTGTTAAAAAATACTAAATTTCTTTACACTAGATAGTAAACTTCCTATATTATAATTTTCTGTTTTTTTACGCATTCGCAACAACCAGCACGTCATATTTTTATGCTATTTTCTAAAAACTTTGTATTTTCAAGGTTTTATTGAATGTCCAAATTTAAAAAAGTAAACATGTCAAAATTCTAAATTGCTAGTGAATTACAAGCAACCAGTACTAATAACCAGAGCCATACAACTATTTATAAATTATTACTATATACAACTATATATACTACTATATACTATAAATTAAAAAATTAAGTAGTTAAAGTAACAAAAGCTGCAGATTAGTTTATATATAGATTAGCTATAGATTCAGAGCCTCGTAACTTAATGGCTTTAAAAGTGTATCATGAAGCGAGAGGTATCGGGCTTTAATGCCGATCCGGACAGTTATAATTTATTCGGTCTCTGGAAGGGTTTGACAATGGCCGGGCGAGTGTCTTAATACTGTCACATTCGTGGGAAAGCCATGCTGACGCACTAGTTGGGCCGGCTCGCCCAAAGTGATACCAAAAGCTTATAGAATACTCAGTATGAAACGGTACTTGTACTGTGTTTCGTAGAGTGACTGAGGTTATTGAAGGCCCTCAAATCCGGCAACATAATCAATGCGCGGATTATGGCGCGGTTGTTCATGGGCGGTGGTATCCTCTTATCATATAAGAGACCTGCTCCGTTGTAGTTCCTGCTCCGTAGAATAAAAAAAAAGATTTAATTCCAGACTAAAAAGTTCCTTTTTAATAACAAGAGTTTTGTGTACTATCGAGGCAAATTGTAACTATAAACTAATAATGCACTTTTTTCGTCTACAAATATTAAGTTTTAATTTGTAAAGTGCTCCTCAAATATGAGACGAGTGGTTGCAGTAATTAAATTAGAAATTGACTGCAATTCAGCTGAATTTCAAACTTTAATATCTGCTATAAAATGTTAGGCGAAAACATACCGAAATATAAGCTATCATTATTTTTAATTTGTGATATATTTACAATTTTATTATTTAATATTCAAAAATCAAAGAGAATTTTAAATATACACTTTATCAAATTGACATTACAAATCCGTTTCAAAAATTATAAAAGATTTTACTTGTTTCCCGTTGAGAACAGCCAACGGGTATTTTCTTTTACGCGGACTAATGTAATCAAAGGAAACGTTTAAAAAAATACGAATATATGGAAAATTTTGATCAAGTACCCTGAATTCCTTAACTGTAGGTTGAAAAAAACTTTTGATTCGCAAATTATATAAAATATTTGTTTCGAAGCTTGGATTTGAGAGTAAATATAATTTTATATTAAAAAGTATATCCTCCTCCAGGGAATAAGGAGATTCAATAGTCTAGACACAATTTTAAGAAAATATATTTTCAAATGTACTTTATTGTGATATTTAGGCTAGAATAAATAATACATGGATGGACATTTTATTCTGTTCTATTTCTACTTTATCTCCATATTGTTAAATCGTGTACGACACTTCCATACTGAATAACATTCCAATTTAAAAATGCACACAGTAAAGGTAAACCATAAACAGATTTTATAACAAACTTGTATTGTCTACAGAAAATATAAAAACATTTCACAAATTCGCGTTACCAGGAAATTTTGAACTAAATATTGGATAAAAGTCTAATCTTCTGATATAATTGGAGTTAAGCTTACAATTAATAGGCAAAACATCCTAATAGATATTCTCATAGCAGGCAAAACATATTGATTACTTAATATAAACCATAAACAGTTATATAAACAGTTAACATATCATAACATATCATATATCACAGTAAACATATCATAACAGTTAGTATAAAAAGTATTCTGTTTTGTTGTTTAAGATATTTGAATAAAATATTAAAACTCGCTATCATACAATTATAACACATACCGTGATTATTAAACTGTATTGATTTAAGGCGATGGCTTCAAAATTACAATCATGAATAATTAATACTTAATAAATAATTTGCAATTCATGATTGCAATCTATATAATAACAGTGATTTCATAAGAAAATTGTGTAATCAAAATTGGATAGGTAAATTGTTAAAGTTCTTACAAAAGAACTGCTATCCTGTGCAAACAAACTATTCAAATTCAACAAAGCATCAAACACCAATTGACAGGTAATCATGTACTGTCAGCTGGTGTGTGTCAAAATCAAAATTGACAATTACCTCCAATGTTGACTTCTTTTTTTTATTCTACAGCAGACAACAAAGGAGGGGATCTCCTATATGGTAAGAGCACCGCTGCCGATGAATAACCACGCCACACTCCGCGCTTTGATTGTGTTACCCGCTTTTTACTCTGCTTAAGCGGCAATATTTAAAGGTCTCTGATATTCTCACTGACTCTGCGAAATACAGTATAAGTACCATTTCACGCAGAGTAATCTGTGTATTATAATTTGATCGAAAAACAGACAAGAGGAGTCAAAAAAACTACGATTTTATGCTTTTTTATTTATTAGATTCGCCCAGAGAGTCAGCGAAGGAAATAAAATTGCGAATACTGATGGCTGGATAGGAAAACTTTTGAAAAGGTGCTTGTCACTAACATAAAAGCTTACAGATATTGTTAGATTGAGCTTTTGTTTCCCATGTATTGTGCCCGGAGGGAACCATTATTCGTTATAATTTGTTTTGTTATTTGTATCAGCCTTCATCAATACTTTTCTACTTTGTTTTAATTCAGGGCAAATTTATGGACTCTATTTAGTTAGTTTAACAAAAGAATGTTTTATTATTGACATTTAAAGTAGACGTTTTTATTCCCTTATTGAAAATTAACAAACTTTAAGACATTTAAGAAATTTTAAAAAGTCCATTGGTTGATATTAGGTTTGTAATTTGTAATTGTCAGTTGTGTTTCCGCAACTCGACGACATTATTGCAATTATTTTGCGTGGGATAACCGGCAGCATTATTCATGCCAGCCTAGTTTCTGGAGGAAGCTTAGCAGGTTCTTCACTTTGCCGGCTACCTCCTGCGACGATCCTGGTATCCCGAAGTGCTGCGCCATCTATTCTGCTTCCCCAGAACATTCCAGTAGTATGTGATTGGCTATTAGGTTGGATTGTATTTTTATTTATTATGATATTACTTCCTATTATCATTTCGCCAGATAAAAAACGTTCAAATTTAATGTTAGTCTGATATTATCTAAATTCTTTTCAAAAAAATACCGAAAATGGCTTTAAATTTGAAATTATTTTAATATTTTAATGGTAATATTTAAACTCTTTTTTGTATAGACACTTCTCAAACAACATCTAACATACATCAATCAAGAATTATAAAATAAAATTAAATATAAATTAAAATAATATAAGTATAATATAATAAATAATATCATTATAATAAAAAAAATATTAAAGTATATAAGTATTAATTCTTTAACTTGATAAGCGTTGTAATTTCATACAATTGTTTTAACTACAGGCTGTCTTAGGAGTTCGGCCTCACTTTTATAAAAATAAATGCACGTCATTTCAATATGGACAGAATATTTAAGACGGCTCAATTAAAGAAACTTTCATAAATGTGGAAACAATTCTAATCCTAATTTATCACGTA
>DWCF01000856.1:0-37495 GCA_018230265.1 Delias oraia
ATAATGGTGACTGTCAATTAATTATAGACAAATAATTTGCAATAAAATAAAATTGCAACGATAATTAAAGATCTAAGCTATCCTATCTCTCAAGTTGGACCAAACTGCATATTGCATGCAAATTTGAACGAAATCTGTTAAGCGGTTTAAGAGTCCATTGAGGACAAACGTTGTGACACGAGATTTATATATATTAAAGATACACCCAATACAATATCGCCATATAAAATCACCAAAATATTATTCAAAAATAAGTATCCACATAGTCTCGATCTAGAGTTTAGTCTTATGCTTAAGCAAAGAAAAAAACCTCGTATCGAACATCTCAATACGAGAGCTACACTTTCAACACGTCCGATTCAATACTAAAGTTATGAGATATTTCAAACAATAAATGCATCGTAACGTTCCCGCATTAGATTATGTTCGCGATACGTGTCCTGAAATAATGTTTGTCATGTACGCTCCCGAGAACAATCCAACGAATTGTAAAAACATTCGTAACAATATTTGTTACCTACATATTAACAAGCTGCATCCGTTCTTATCTTGTTATTTTTAACGCAAAAGAAAAACCGTAAAAAATTACCCGTAGGAGAGCTATGCTGAAGCAAATGCTGACTCAATCAAGTCCGAAGTGATACCACGGGCTCAGATAATATCATCGTGAAATAGAACTTGTACTGCGTTTTGCGAAGTGAGCGAGGATATAGGAGGCTCTTGAATTGAATTGACCGCTTTATGTCGCGAACACAACTATAGATCCTATTGTGGCGCGGTTGTCTAAGGGCGGCTGAGATCTCTTTCCATATAGTAAACTCACCTGCTCCGTTGCCCTATATACCATACAAAAAAATCTCATTTTAATTAATTTGTTTACGTTTCCTTAGGCCATTACCAAAAAGCAACGATAGTTTCATTGACGAGCATTTCTACTTTGTGTACGACCTGTCAATAGTCTGTTTCTTAATAAAGGATTTAAACTTTCAAATAAATTGCTATGGAAACGTTTACAACTTCCTTGAGATGGGAATTTATGTATCTTTGCTAAAAACATTCAATGCCGTTTGATATCGAGTAAACGAAAAGAATTCTATTCCAAACTCAACATCTCAAACAATTTATTTCAAACAAGAATTTGAAGCTAACTTCTATTCTAACATACATTACAAGGTGAGCTTAACCTATGTAAATTCGTTCTCATATACCTTCCGAGTGGGATTCCGCCGCGCGAGAACTCCGCCGAACAGAAGCACTACGAATTGTTTGTATATATTTGTATAAGAAATGAGAGAAGCTGAGCTGCAAGTGGAAACTTTTTAGTTCCTCTAAGCGTACTCAGTTTTACAAGTGAATTAATTCCACTCGACAAATACACTAGAGGAAAACGTTTTAACATTCATGATGTAATCAGATTGTGTGAATTCTTTATATGGCTGAATCTTAGCTCTCTTACTAGATTAAGTAATCACCAAACTTGTGAACGAATCAAAGACCTGAAGCAATTTCAGTGTCAAGGTCCAAACAATGTACATATATATTGAAATTATTTTATTAATAATAGTGCAATGCTGAGAAATGACATCCTTACGCGGACGATCGCACCGCAGTCTGCTGTTATGATGCTGGGTTTATACAAGTTTAAAATATTTTAAAGAAGTTAGTATTTTTTTAATTTGAACATCGAATCAATGAAAAATGGACATATTCCTTAAAAGCCGGCATCGCACCTGCGGCTCTGTAAAGGCGGAGTGTCCAGCGGAGGACCGCTTGCTCTAGTTGAGCCTCCTGCTCGTTTGCTACCGATAATATAAAAAAAGTTGCTTCGTATATGTAGTATGTAATCCATATTTATGTATCACTATGAAAGTGATACGTAATAAGCGAATGAAATATTACTGTATGTACCATACGAATATTTTCTGCATAGTACCACATGTGACGGTTCAAAAATAATTCGATACCAAAGTGCACCTCGGCGTGCACAAAATCTCGCGTGGTGATATCCGAGTGATACTCCGTCATCTGCTCGAGGTGTCGCAGGGTGAATCAATCGCTTGCCACATGCTCGCGGCACGCGGCAAAAAATACATGAAAAATGTTGTGAAAAACTTTACAGCGCTAGATATTCTCATTTCCAATATGTCAACGCAGATAGCTGTGTCGCCCGTATGTTGGCGCGCGTGGAATGCTTTTTTTTAACTCGTTATCAATTTGTCAGATTTTCCAGGTGGCTCACGTCACGCGCTTGTCCTTTCCGAACAGCTGACCATTTACTTAATAGTATAGCAGACAACGGAGCAGGTGGGTCTCCTATATGGTAATAGAATACTGCCGCCCGTGGACAACCGCGCCACAGTCCATACATTGGTTGTGTTTCCGGCTTTTTTACGTCTCTTAAGCGTCAGTTTTAAGGGCCTCCAATTTCATCACTCAATCAGCGAAATACAGTAAACGTTGAGTTACACGTTGAGTATTCTGTGATTTTTTTATTTGGAATGATCATAGTTTAAGCTGACTATTAACTGTGTTAGATTGAGTGAGTGAGGATATCGGAACCCCTTGAAAATTTACCGCGTAAAGGGCGTAAAAATACTGCCTGCCACATAACCAAAGCGCGGACTGTAACGTGGTTGGTGAATGGCGGCGGTGTATTCTTACCATATAGGAGACCCATCTGCTCCGTTGTCCACTATACCATAAAAAAACTCTTTTCAAATCAAAAGCAGAAAATATTTTTCTATTGTATAGCGGGCAATAATATATCCAGCCGGCTTTCCACGCCACTTTAACGTTATAACTTCAAGGGCCTTCGAAATTCTCACTCACTTCCATTACTATCGACCTTATTTAAATGGCATTATATTCCTAAGCTTCACACTTCATTCCTTTATCAGAAATGAGGAGATCCGTAGACGAACTAAAGTTACCGACATAGCCCGCCGAATCAGCAAGCTGAAGTAGCAATGGGCAGGCCACATCGCACGTAGACCAGATAGCCGATGGGGCCGAAAAGTGTTAGAGTGCAGACCACGGACCGGCAAACGCAGCGTGTGACGTCCACCCGCAAAGTGGACAGACAAGCTTATAAAGGTCGCCGGAAGACGTTGGATGCATGTCGCCTCCGACAGGTATTCATGGAAGTCCAAAGGGTAGGCCTTTGTCCAGCAGTGGATGTCCTAAGCAAACGAATATATGAAACACTTCAGTTACGAACGTTAGCATAAAATGAAAATGGACATGAGCGCGTTGCTTTTTCGGCCGCAGCCGTGTAAAAGCAGTAGAGGCAGAATCGAATTCACGTTTGTCATACAATGTAGCTTGTGCTAGGAAGCGTGCCGGCAATAAATATGCAAATGCAGATATGAGCGCGCACTCCCATTCACCAGCTGTACCGCTAATTGCCGCGCCTCCTCTATGCCGAACAATCAACAGTTACTGAATCACAATAGAACCATTAATAATAGTTATTCTATTACACAATTACAGGCGGCTTCACTACTCGGCTGTGGAATATCAGAAATGCACCAAAGGTTCTATATCAAATCATAAACCAAGCCATAAATGAGCGTGTTCGAATGCACTTTGTGCAGCACATTGCCACTCTATGGAACCAGCTGCCTGCACAGTTATTTATAAAACAATACAACACGATAATACACAGTGCACCTATTCTCAAGGCCAGCCATGCCGGTAGTCCATCTGCCTTGGCGTATAAGCCTTCTACTGGTTTCTTCAGATTTTATTAAATTTTCTTGATAAAATGTTGCTTGATTTTAATAATGTTCCAACTTGCATAGCTTTTAAATTCACCGCACACAAATGTCATCATCACGAAACCCATTATCACCTCCTAGGTCATGAGTCACGATTGAACTTAACTCAAATATAATGTTCCTTTGTTATTAGTCATAAACATACCAACAATCACAATAACATCATTTCCGTCTAGCTGAACTCGATGACAACAACGCTGTATACCCACATCAAAAAAGCAATCGTTTAATACTGAATACATAATCACTTTCACTCAAATTCACTCCTTAAACATTTTATTTTATTACCAAGGAGCACAGACAAAAGTTAAAAACATTATACAGCACATTAAAAAAGGCGAGCGCAACGTCTTAGTACAAGGTAGTATTTAGATCCCATGTTAATAATGACAATTTTCAGCTTTAAATTTGTTACAGCATAAAAAACTCTCGCCACCAGACACAAGTAGGTCCTACACAGGCACGCGTATAGAATTACAGTTTACATAACAAATAGCGAAACTTAAACGGATAATAATCGTTATATTTTCCGACTTCGTGAGCTTTGAGTTCATCATTCTTCAAAGGATCGGTTACATTGCGGTATATGATTAGTCGTTGGACGACGCTTGTCCTAAGTATAAGTCAAACATGGAGAGCCGATATCGGAACATATTCGACGTGTTTACGTTGTGCTATTTGTTATTTTTGATAAAAATATTTTTATGAAAAATGATGCAAGCTAGCAGGAGGCTCACCTAGGATAAGCGGTGCTCCGCACAGCCGGCCTCCCGTGACCTAGGCTGCGGATGCGTTGCTGCCCTTTTAAGAAGAATCATAAACAGCAGAAAATTATCAAACTATAACACAATTACCTCGCTGTATAGAAACACAGTTAGGATGCTATCTCTCCCCGGGTGCAGTTAAAATACATTTTAATTGAATGAGTTTCGCATAAAATAAGTACGATGGAGCGAATGCCTGCCCATCTACGGATCATAACGCCAGCGTTATTAATCTCAGCATTGTATTACACTCGTGTCGTAATAGCGCCCTGACGCAATTAATTACAGTTATCCGGATTATCGCTGATAAAAACACTTGTATTGCCAGGATGCGCGAACGGAAATAATATAACCCATATCGAAAAGACTATTTGACTAATGTTTTATCATTTATTTATTATGCTGGATTGTTTAACTTTTTGCAGTCACGGAGCGTCATTGAATGCAAAACTTTTCGGATAAATATTTCTATAGAAAAACGGTATTTTTTATTTAAAAAAATATTCCTTTCAAAACTATTAGGCTTAAATAAGCAAATACAAAACTCAATTAGAAGATAGATATCTTTTAGATATATCTGGTTTATATATAGTATTTACATCAAATTCCTTCAAATTGATACATATATTTCAATATGCATTCAAAACCGCATTAAAAATTACATTTTAGAAGTCTCACTTAATTTGCCCATAGAAAACTATTGCACCAAAAAATTCTTCAAAATTTGACAGGAATACCTGTTCAAAAACAGCGCTCCACAACTTGTGGCGGGACATATCCCTGAACTTTTCTCTATTTTCATTATATATAGAACGTGTTTGTAATTATATAATTAAATACTCGTAATATGCTGACGCACTAATTCGGCCGGCTCGTCCAAATGATACCACGGGCCTACAAAATACTCAACGCGTAAGAGTACTTACTGTGTTTCGCAGAGTTAGTGAGGATATCGAAGGACCATAAAATTGCTGTTTAAGCGGCGTAAAAAGCGGGCAACACAACCAATGCGCGGATTGTGGCGCGGTGTTCTCTTATCATATAGGAGAACAACCTGCTCCGTTATCTTGTTAATAAGACATAACTCTATGTGATTACAATCAATACAAAGCGATAACTAACACTATCCCAAAGCTACTTTTACTATTACATTATAATCACACGCCCACACAAGCATTGTCGTCTTGAGACTAACAAATAATTACTTCACCTCTCAACCTTCGTTAAACGTACACTCCAACACGAGGCCTGTCGAGATAATCTATCAAGGATATATGTGCGCGCTAAAAAGTTGATGCTCTCTCGTTGGAGTTATTTCTATGCGAGATTGCATATCGACAAATTTCACTTCGGACGCTACAGTCTCGATAGAGCAGTCGTAATACTGCGTTTGTGTTGTCATTTTTTGTATGGCGGTTCTCCTCTGTACAAGAGATCACCGCTGCCCATGAACGACCACGCCACAAGACGCGCTTTCTTTATGTGACCGGCTTTATACGCCGCTTATTCCTGTGAGCTCGTGGTATCATTTCGTCCCGGCCCTATTAGTGCGTTAGCATGTACTTTAAAATGGTTCTGCCATAAGTAGTCTGTAAATTACATTTAAAATGACTATTAATAAATTATTGATTAGAACAACTTACAAACTTTATTTATTATTTATTGATTAGAACAACTTACAAGGAAATGAAGACTGCATTTTTAATCAATAATTTATTAAAACCGGCCAGAAAATTTTTATTCCATCCTACCATTTACAACAAGTTTATAATTGTCAAATATTTCGAACATAAATATCATAATATTTTTTTACATATCTGTAGCATTTGATTAATTATTAGGTATATTAGGTAGATTTTGAAATTAGTCCATTGACAACTGGACAAGACAACTGGACTCTGGCATCGCGTTGTTGTCGGAGATATTGTTTCTCTGTGTACCTTCTATCACATTTATCAAATATCCTGAGGAGTTGTTTGGATTGATATCAGCGGCTGAATTTAGTCACCAAACGTAAAATAATACAAACTTTCATCCGTAGCGTTTCGTAACTTTCCGTTCCACAACTGAGCATTTTTAATAATACTTTTAGCGCTCTTTAAAGGCGTATTTATTCATTAAAGGCCGAGAACGCTATCACGGCTACTGCCCCAACTGTGGCTTAACGTATCCATTCTCGTTCTACTATAAGATACTCTATCAGTCACATCTCTCGTCTAAACAGAAATCATCGATACATCTTAAATATTCAAGAGCGAAAGGAATAACCGTCGCACCGCCACGCCTACCGCCACACACCGGCAAAGGACTGTTAACCTACCCGCACCAATTACGATAACCATCACCCAAGGCGAACGGAACGAAAGGGGGCCGGTACGAGTCAAAAAGGGTAAAATTATACTTGAATTTTTCTCGAGCGCAGTGAGCGATGAATAAAAAACAAATACTCTCATGAGTATCGACGAAACGTGACCGGGTCCGGCGCGCGTCCCGCACCGCCAAGTGCCGAGGTGTAAAACGCTGCACTGCAATGTATAGGCTTCACGTCACGATTATTGAATAACGACTTAACAAATTAGCGTCTCGCCGGTTTTAAATTACAACCTAATGCGCAGTCGTAAATCTGAAATAATAATGCGGATACCGCTTGCTGTTTTCATTAAGTATTTGCGGACGCGATGGCTCATCTCTCACCTTACTTGCTCGGGGCTGGAGTGCTCGATATAGTGCAGCACAGGAGTCATTTTATCGAAGATACCTATCTGTATGGCAGATTGGCATGGCCGATAAAAACATCAAATTATAAAGGTTTTTAGTGTTTAGTCAAGCCTTGTCTAGATGAAATACGGCTGTCTTCAGGGGAACCTTTACTTACCGCGCGACATTGTGCTGAATCCGAATCAAAAAACTTATAAGAAAGACTTCTCTGTTCGGTCAGTGAAAGCCTTGGTTGTGGAGCTAACGGATTGCCTATAGTTCTTCTTATTAAATTCTCAATGTTTGAATAATGCTTTTTCCTTGTTTTCAATTTAAATGTTATGTTTTGTATTAGTGGACCCTTCATTTAATATATTTGTGTATGAACGGAGCTGAAAAGCGGCGTTCAGCCTCTTGTGTTAAGGGCATACAGTTTATCGCTACCGTTTTTAAAGTTACGTTAAGGTTTTTAATATATCGCTTGCTGTTTTCATTAGAATTCTGCGGATGCGATCTTTTACGCGCAGTTCAGAGCTTACGCGTACACGTACATCTCGCGGGCTCTTGAATAAGCAATGGTGGCGGGGTACCACCACCCGCGCACAGTCGTAAGATATGAAATAGTAGTCGCTTGTTATTTATATTGCGGCTCGTTAGTCCGGACCGCCGAGGGGTGCGGCCATTTGTATACGCGTTGTCGAACGTTGTTTTTACATGGTCGTGCAACCAATTCATAGCATACGCGCGTCATCTATCAAAAAGCGCTAACGAGCCGAGATGCCGCGGCAATTTACAATAAGCACCCTCCAATACGAGATGAGCTCGATGAAATATTGAGATTCCATCTAATTTCGAATCGAATTAAATAGCCTGAAATCACTGTCATTCTTAGTGTTGGGCAAAATTTGATGAAGTATCTATTTATTATTAAAAACTCAGCAATACAACATAAATAAAACAACAATCAAAAATTATAAAGGTACATCTCTTCCTATTTAACCCTCGGTACCTGGTTCAGGTGATAAATTGTATCTAACGTTACGTTAAATTTTGTTTTGTTTCGACAATTTAAAAGTGCTTGCAATAAGTTTGTTTAAATAAAAAATATTGTTTACTTTATGTACTTCGGCTACAAGTGGTTGAGCGCCGGTGTTCAGTGCCCCCTATATACACAGAGCTTACGTTTTTTTCTATGATTAAAAAAGTCTATAATATTTGCACCTATAAATTAATGATTTCATAGCTTATATCAAATAATTACATCCATATACCGGCTGGTTCGTTTAAATAAATGACTCGCTATTTTCATAAAACGTAAAAAAAGGTATTAATTTGTGAATGGCACCACATGTCAAGGTCATTATATGGTTCGGACTAATATCAATTGTGTTTGCGTCCGTTACTTCAAGTTTTTATGTATAAAACGTCTGCTCGTGGTTTTTTGTTAGTGTAAAAAAATTGATGTAGCGTTATTAATTCTTTTCACTTCGCCAGGTTGCGAGCGAAAGTCGCTCCGCATGCAATTACATTAGCAAACGTTGCTACTTCGAACTGAAACCGGCTGTCGAAGTTAATTAACGAATATCTAGCTATGGAAACCAATGAAGGTCTGTAACAATGTTGCAATATAAGCGAACACGGCCAGCCCTTTGACATCCGTGACTTTGTCTCGAGTACGCTGCCGACCTTTCGAGAAGATCGGTTGAGACTTTTAGGTCATCTCGTCTCATAAAAGCCATTCTGCTAACACCCTTTGTTATAACTTATATGTTTAATTACATTTGTACCGTACACCACTACTCTTTGGAACCAGTTAGCTACAAAATTATTTATATGGTTACTTAATATAATACAGGTGTACAAACAACTCCTCAGAACATTTACCGTGATAAATGCCATTGAAGAGAGTGAGGGAAATTACATTTCTACGCAAAGATATAGTCAAGCTGATAAAATAGTGTGATGCAGTGCTGATGGAAAAATGATTAAGTTAGCTTTCAATTATTTCACATACATTTTATTTAGTATGGTTTCTCACTTTTCGCCAGACCGGACGCTAACATACACAATTTATTCAACTGAAACCGAAAACATCCCGTAATTACAACTATCATAAATCATAATTACATCAACTTATCGCTCACTTTAAAAAAACATATTTTTCATTCTCAACAAGCATTTCAGCGGTGCAAACGCAATTACACGCGACGCCTAGACCTCTTACGAGTGGACTTAATTAAGCCGATGCGGGCATATGCAGCCGCTTTCATCTCATTACCGCGGCGGTCGCCGGATCGTTCATTAGGCAAGGATCTGTCAACGCGGTGGCCCGTTTGTTCTGTCGCGCATTCGACTTGCCAACGTACAATCGAAATGGCGTGGCTACGGAACACATCTGCCACCGACCGGCCGGCGCTTTTTCACATACACGTATAAGTCAAGCCCGTTTCGATAAACATCTTTCATATATACTGAGAGTAATGCTTTACGCTAGTGATTACATGTACGCTATGTTTAAAAATAGTTAAGAAATAATCTTTTACAAATATATTTTGATATGATCATCTCATTTATAATATTAATTAGGTTCTTCATATGTTCAAACATTGCCATCTCCATGATTTTACGCTTTTTTTTTGTTTATTTTAAATGTTTTCTTTTTGTGGTCGTAAGCTTATTTTTAAATTGCGTTTGTAGAGAATGAGGGACGCTTAAAACTACCACGTTACTAATGATGGTAGGGTAGTCTTTTTAATTTACCTTTTTAGTTTTTATAATTCTTACTTTTAACTGTTGTTTTATCCGTAAGTTTAAATAAATTAAAAGCAATGTCACGCTTTTATTTAATAGAATATAAATTTAGACCCGATCATAATACCACTACGGGTACATAAATAACGTATCATATATTGGCCAACCGAGAGCCAGTTAGTATTATTTAAAGCCTCGAATAACTTGAGTCAACGGGTGGTAGACGGTATGCGCCGCGCTACGAACGCAACGGCCAATGCGGCAACGGTAACGTATTCCCAACAATAGAACTAAGTAGCCGGCGCATACATTGTCTATCCGGGAGCGAGTGAACAAATGACAGCGACAATAACGCTTCTCAACGTATCAGGCTCCGTTTGCTCGGGGAGTGCGCCTCGGAGCACGCGGGTGGTCCCAGCGGGGGCCAAACGGTGTTCATAATTCAGTGAATTGCGCAAACGTTCAGCATATCGCGGCGTCCAATACCCCTATACGCACCGAGGAAGCAGTAAAACAATCACGTCATACGTTAACCAACTTAGCTGTTGACTACTCACCGATCATATTACTTATTTACTTACCAATACAGCTTAAACAAAACAACAGTTAGAAATTAGGAGAAGTTTTTTTAAACTTACCCAGTTTAAATGGAGAAAGTTCTCGGCTATATGCCCCACCACAAGTGGCTGAGCGCCCCCCATATGCACACAAATACAAATACCTTTAATAAAAGAAAAAGTTTGGACCATCAAAAATAACGAATTGAAAAAAAACCCGGAGAAGGCATAGCTTTTATACACAAATCAATACAGTCAACAGCATAAAATCACACAGCTTTCCTACCAAGGCCTCCACCAACCGACTAGAAGAAGGCATTTTTTATAAAGCCTTTTGAACGTTACTATGCTCCTACCATCTTTGCTGGAAATGATGGCGAGAACCCATCTTCGCTATCAGCCTCACATCGGTGAGACATTGTCCAGCCCTCAGGCGGCTCTCTCCCGCGACAGCCCCGGCCGCGGTTCTTGTAGGAAACACTCTTATGCTACTCGCGGCAAAAATTAACTCTCATAGTCTCCGGCCTGCGTTAAGCTGAAATGGCCACCCTAATCAACTACAAAAAAAATAGGCTCTTACAGTTGCGCATTGGAGGGGACGTATCTACTAGTGAGTGACGTAACAGGAAATAATTTTCCAAAAGCCGTCGCGTGACGATGAATTAAATGAGCCTGCGGTCGTATTCAATTTACGCGCACATCGCTCGTTAGGGCCAAGAGACGTATCTATACAAAAACTGTTTAAAACTATTTTTGTTGGATCTTCTTCGCGTGAAATCGTCGTGCTGGTAATAAAAATACAATGGCTGTGTTCCCTTCGACCATCTGTCACGGATCGAGAGAAGTGGATAAGTGCAGGTTGGATGGTCGTAAGTAAACGGTTTCGTTTAATGACGCGCAGGTTACACATAAGGCGGGGTTAAATAAACGCGGACAGATCTTATAGAAATATGAAACAATTAAAATTTACATTTGTTTTTTATTATATAGCGGACAACGGAGCAGATGGTTCTTTTTTATGGTAAGAAATCATCGTGGTCCATGGACATCCGCGCTTTGGTCGCGGTTAACCGCTATTTACTATCACGTTATCACCCTGATACCCTCGCTCAATCAGAGAAATTCAGTAACGCGTATCTGTATCAAGTTGGTTTACTGTGAGCCGGCCTAAATTAATCGTCAGTATGGTTCTTCTATGAGTAAGACAGTGTTCAATCACTCGCTTATGCCAACTTCAACTATCAACTTATGCCAACCGGCGATTAAACCCGGTACCTCTGACTTCACGGTAGCTTACTCTACGTACTCGGCTACGACACTCTTAAAATCTTATATGAACAATACGTAACACAGCTGTTTTATACATATACAAAAATTAACTAAAATAAACACACGGAACTGAGTGAATGACACATAAACATACATAAAAACTTAATTTAGAAAAATATTAGTGACCGCTATTGGAAATGAAACAAATAGCTCCTGACTTCGACGATAGATCATTAAATTAGCTATAGACAAAAAGCTCAACGTGCATCAGAGATAGAGTTATAAAATGACCACCGCCAAGACGTGTTGACTTATCCTATTAGATAGATTGAACCCAAATTGAATCGTATTACTCGTCCGGTACTAAGCTACACTGAACCGGCTCTCGAGATTAATAGGATTAAGATGATAGAACGAATAAGAATTATATTTAAATACTAAATACATACAAGATCTTGTATATCTTCTTTTAATGCATAAACTTGTTATTTGTCTGTAAGCAATTTTTTATCATTGAAATATTTTACAAATCTGGGTTACACATAATGAAATTAATACAAACATGTAAATTTTAATATAATACTTTAAAATTACTTTAATATAATTCACTCTTTACCTACAGGATACATTACGTTTTAAAATGTCTCAACAATCAAAACAATAACATTTCCTTCGACAGTTTAGATATACATCGCGAAATGCAAAATTTAAGTTAAATTATACAGTTTAATTTCCATGTAACGTCCCTCGATTTAACGACAAACTCCCTAAAGCGTCGAAATCAATTAGCTTTAGTTGGTTTAGCTTGTCTTCCATCTACCTTTTCTTCTCTCCATTTAACGACAACTCTTTATATCGCTATAAAATGCACAGTCCCTTCAGTGTCGTTATATAGACTTTACACTGTACTTCATTTTATATAGATGTGTAGTATGTTTTCTTCTCTTATTTCAATAGAAGCCTGTCTGAACATTTCATATCAAAGCCTCGCGGCTTATCGGTAAGCTACCTTTTGGCCTGTGTCCGGTGAAACGAATTTATTCGATCTTTGGTTGGGTTTGACAATGACCTCTCCTATTACTGCCTTCCATGTAAGAGAGCTATGAACAACCAACCTGTGTATTTTGGCTTAGTGGCCCTTTTGCCGGTATATCACAAAAAAAAAACTTAATATAAAACAATCTTCGCCGTATATCTCTGTCATCTATAATCAATGTCTTATAAATTATTCAAGCAGTCCTTGATAGGATTTCACAATGACAGGTCTTAACACTGCCTTCCAAGTAGGAGATCTATGAACAACAAAGTTGTTTATGACATGACATATTAGAAAAAATTCAGTAAATATAAAATTATTTACTATAATTGATAACAAATGCGTTAAATCATATCGTTATCTATTCGGTATAATTAAACGCAAACTCGTCATCCTAATCTCTCGTTTCTTTTCAAACAATTCCGTCCGTCATTTGCGAGACGGTGGCCGTTAAAGTTGATTGCGTGAGTGTAGACTTATTAGAGATTGAACTCAATTGAATCGTATGGCTGAATGCACCCAAGCTACACGTTTGAGTTGTACGCGCAGTGGACAACTTGTCTCATCAAACAGTTGTAATACCGGCTTAATCCCTTTCCCAAGTTAAACTTCCTGCAAACATTTTATATGAGTTGCACCGAGTCGGGGTTAGGAGACACGATTGCGATTTCCAGTTTCATTGAAAAGCTAGAAGAACTCCCATACACGACTGCTGACATTATACGTGCTTACTGCGACCGAAATGGAAATGATGTAATCGTTTTTTAAATACCTACACCAATATTTCTTTACATTTAACGGCCATCATTATAAAAATATATAACACATATAATGAAAAATATACAACAAACATAATAAAAATTTTGCGGGTAGAAACTACCAGCAAAATATTCATTATCCGAGTCATTATGAGTCTCCAGACTGCAACCAACAGTTTATAAAGTACCTACGGCCGTATTATGACGTCAGATGAAGAGGTTTATAAAGTTAGTTGGCGTATGCGAGGGGTAAATAAAGCTAAGAAATTCAATTTGTTCGCTAACGAGATTGGATGAAAGGCGGGCGGTTGATTAAGTTCCATTAAGGCTCGGTGCCAGACTTTGCACAAACCAACCGCATCCACCCGCGCCACTCCGCGTGCGCCCGCCGCCACGTGACGTCACTGTTGTGACGTGACAACACCGGCGAACGTTTAATCACCTAGACACCGATGCAATACTAAAATGCAATCAAATATTTCGCATGACCAGGCGGAGGCACATGGGCTCCATGAGTTGAGGAACATCTATCCTAAGTGAGCGTTCTGCTTGTTTACCTCACAATTTTCATAAAAAGCCATCTCCCTTAGTAAACGTTACTTTATCCTACTAATATTATAAACGCGAAATATTGTACTCGTGAGTATGGATGGATGTTTGTTTGTTATTATTTCATGCAAAAACTACTGAAAGGATTTTTATGAAACTTTTATAATTATATAGTATAATTTAGGCAACGCATGATAAAAAAAATGACACATAAGTCTGACGCCGTAGGTGGCATATCGGGCAGGGCGACGCGACGTCAAGTAACCTAAAATGTCTCAAATAATCAAGTCAATTTCTCAGTGACGTGTATTTGCTTTTTTCTTGCACAACTGAAGACCTTGGCTGTCGCTTCTATTACATATATTGTATTAAAAAATATATGCATAAGCTATATAAGTATTATATTAAATGAAACGATATTATCATTCCGCGTAGCAATGATCATTTAAACGCGAGCCATATCATAACTTTCCCACAGCAGTGTCACGCGATGCGACGTTGCGAGATACGTAATTGTTGAATTAACAATCATACTAGCGGTTGACGAGTGCCTGCAATCAGCGGACTTTCAATTGAATCATTCATAGGAAAATATTTTTTTTTTACAAAAATCTCAAGGCTTACGAGAAGAAAGCTCAATTAGGAATTAGGATAAGTAATCTTTCGCCCATGGTATCTGTAAGTTGCGCTTTTAGGGATAGGTAGGTTTGGAAACACCTCTGCAAGTAGATCATTCCACAGACCTTTCATAGAGGAAATATGTGAGAATCTCGACATTTATCAATTTCTTATTAATTCTTAAATGGAAATTGGTACCACCTATGTACCATATTTTTATTTTATCAAATGCAAAGATCCCTGAGCAAAATTGAGATAATATTTAAACTTATTGCCTTAACAGGTTTGTACATAGGCGGAAACTGCTTGCGAAATCCTAAACACGTAATGAACTAACATAAAAACAATGTATCGGCCATTACTCGGGAGAATGAAACAAATCAGAGGTTCGTATTCAATTACAGAGTATTCTCAATCGCTCAGCCGAACTGTTTTATCGGCGGTACACACGCGAGCCGGGCGTAGCTGGGGATGGGTCAGCGCTAATTACTGATATTAGACAAAGTTCTGGGTCGGCCCTCGCGACGCGACGGGACAACGGTCAGGCGACAGTTTGTCATGTGAATTCACAATATGGGAGTTCCTCGGGCGATACTTCAAGCTTGATTGACAACTTTACACAACTGATAAAAACATCCCTTTTAAAACAGAGAAACGGCAGCTTTTCTCACTTTTTAAAGTATACTGTTTTAATCTGATTAATAGACATTAAACAAAAAAATACCTTAGTGTGCAAATTTTAATACACTTTCACTTTTTAATTAACATGAATATTGTTTCTATAGTTTTAATAGTATAATTTCAAGTATTTTTTAGTAGGATGACTGTAGAATTCCAAAACGTACGTGTTACGACACGGTTATACTTGCTTTTCTTGTACTGGCTGTTTAAACTATTATATATTTAATATTGAAAAAATGACAATTTAAATTTTTTTGAAGTATTCTATATAGATTTAGTCATGGTCTTCAAATTAGTTTAAAGGGCCACGGTTGTTATATTGCTCATTCATTCTCTTCAGCCCAGTGATACGGTATAAGTTATTATTGTAGGCTAACAACGATGTAATTATGTACGACAAGTCTTTTAAAAGTAAATAAAGATACTTGTCATAAAAAAGGATATTCTTTTTGCGCAACGCAATAGTACGTATGTTACTCCCAGAACACGTCAACGATTTGAGCGTCTTTAAGACATTATGCGCCGCAATCTGTGGATTCAGCTGCCTAAAGAAGAATTTCTCTTGCGGTATAATAATACGTTACTAAAGATGAGCGTACCGATCCTTTAAAACCCAGCAAAGCAGCCACAACTAACTTGGAGCTGGCATTGGGTTCAGCTGCCCGTTAAATAACAAAAATAGGCAAAGATTTGAGAACCCACAGTAAAAAGGCGAAGCTCGCCGCTGGCCGATTCATCCATGATTAATAATACGAGGGAGCTATTAAAGTGGAAATTTATTTATAAGTGGACGGCTCGCGGCAACGCGTTTACACTTTTGATCATCTCTCGGGGAACATGCGATCCTATTAGCCGATATGTTGATTAGACTCGTTGCCTAGTTTGCTTGTTGACAAATTATCGTTTCATTTCCATCATATCAATTGGCTCGTTAGCAAACAGACATAAATATTAACTACAATTAAACCTGTATGCAAAATTGTATTGAGAATATCTGGAATGGTGTTCAGGCCGCAGGCGCGATATAGCGTCCTATTAAAAACATTTTTCTTAAATATATAACTATATACGATAGTTATTTAAAACTAAGTTCAGGTTGTAGAAATAAACTCCAATTTGTTTCTCTGAACATAAATTATAATGAACATGACTATACTTCACAAAACTTAATAAACTAGATTTAAAATATAACGTAATATATTTTTTTATCACTCTTAATCGTGATTACGTAATACGTTGTAAGATCACTCAGCATTTAAAGCAATATGACATTTCAAATGAAAATTAGGAAATACTAATAATTTATTTACAACTATATACAAAAATTCAAACGTGTTCAAAATAAATTAGAGAGTTACTAGGAGGAATTTCAGCGATAATGTTTTAAGAGGTTGTACCTATATTTTCAATATTTTGAGTCTTGCACAGCAAAACATAGTTGAATTTATTTTAACATCTCATTCAACCAAAGTCGAGGAACGCAAGACGAGATAAAAGAGGAACGCAATTAAATTACATATATAAAATCCTTTACGGTTAAGAACAGTTAAAAAATGTAAATTCGAGTTTGCTTCTGAACTTCCAAACAAAAATATTCTATTTCGAATAAACTTGTTTTGTATTTGGGTTACGCAAACACGCGTGTGTGTGCGTTGCAAAGGTGGGATATGAAGAGCAATAACCCAAGAACAAGTTTCGATACGATCAAACTTTGTCGATAAGTTGATAAATCATGCAAAGTATCCACCCCATAAACAGCGTGAAACAACTTCCGCTTGCGTGCCTACAATTTGCAAGTTCCCATCGAGGCAATACTTTAACAAATTGCATAGTTACCATTAGCACCGTTAGCGAATCGCTCGAGAACAATCCAACATGCCTTCGGAATATCACAATGCCGCCCTCGATGGGCGACACGCGAACTACAAACTGGGTCAGCCTTCGAGTGCATTATGAACTCCGCGCGGCGAATGTGCTTGTAAATCTTATATTAACAACCTACCAAGTTTTTGCGACTAATGAGGAATTTAATTTTTCATAATAATTAAGGCCGCCAACGTGCCAGTGTGTTAAATTTAAATATTGTGTATTTCTCATTAAACGCGGCTATATGTTAATTTTATATGATATTTTACCTGTGATACAGGAATGCTAAATATGCTGACGTATTAATCGGCTCACAAAATAACAGCCTGAAACAGTAATGCTCTTCAAGTTAAGCTTAAGTGAAAAAATCGGCCACACAACCAATCGGCGGCTTTCAAGGCGGTTGTTCATGGGGATGATCTCTCACTATAGAAGAGATCCACAGCTTATAAGTTCGTAATGTAAAGAGGCAACGATCGTTTCTCGTTTTCTGAGGCAGTGCGTAAGAGCTATTTACATTAAACTTAGTACGTTAAGTCTACGTGTGGCACCTTCTCGGGCAGTGGCGTTAAAGGAGATTTATGCAATGTCTAAGCGGCACGCCTCATTGTTTTCCAAATCGGTGTTTGGATAACCATCTGCTGTCTGTCAAAGCGCACCAAAACCAAACACATTACAATGCAAAAGCGACAGCGTTGCGTGTATGTCCGACTTTAATTACTGAGCCGACAGAAATTATAAAGAGCTCAGCAGTCCGGAGATAAAGTAAATAACACGCCAACACTTAAACATAAGCGGGGCGCGTGTTAATATTTGCTTTACAGCGTCCGGGAATTTGAAAAAAAAATATAAATTAACCGAGCGTAGAAATTAATTGCTGAGTTGGACCTTTTTTAGCGGAGGGCCCGCGTTATATTAGCTCAACATGATCCCTAGAGTTAAGGCGGGTCAAAACAGCGAACACATGGCGTCGTTAATTTTCAAATTAAAGGAAAAATATTGCGCGCACTCTAGACTTTATAACCTTAATTAACCTAAATAAATTAAGCGTACGACGGCAACGTTTTATAAACAGTCGCGTTGCTATTTACGAGTGCTACAGCCGTACATATTGCTGTGTATTTTGAACTCAAATATAATCGCGGCTTCACGACATGGGCGTATGGGGTTGACATCTGTGAGATCCGGCTCAGCTTGGAATTTAACTTGGAGGAAACTGTAGCAATACTATTAAGCTATTTTCTCGTTCCTGTAACATCTTATTACTTACGGTGTTTAATGTTCTCAAAACATTGAGGCTCACCTAAGATAAGCAGTCCTCCGCTTATGGACTTCCCAGCCCCTGCTGGGGTGCACTCTTGTTTATAGCTCTCCAAGTGGTAATGTGCAAGTGGAAATACTACTGTAGGCAGCCAATTTCACATGGTGGTGGACGTCACATAATGCCTTAGAATTCTCAATTTATAAACAAACGACAAATACAAAGGTGATACGAATAATCATTCTTTATAATGTTTAAATTTAACAACAAAAATACATTATCATAACAAATAGGAGCATTTCAATGTCTTTGAACGCTGATTAACAACTTTATATTTACGATACCATACATTGTACATCACGTTTAATCGGAAAATACCAGCGATAGCGCAAATGATCTAACATTTAACTGCTAATATATATATTTCAAATTATTTAAATTAAATACCATCAGTGTATTTCAGTTCCACCAATCCTCCGCCTTGTCTTCCTTTATAACAACGACGAGCAACATTACAATTCTCAAAACTCCGGTCATGTCTCCGATAAAGTGCATGTAATACCTAAGGTGAATTTTTTGATCGCAACCCACGCAATGCGTAGGACGTAACACATCGAAGCGTCCAACAACACTCTCTCTCGCCAAATGAGATATTAAAATGTTGCCTTAATGCAAATTCTGTTCGTTAAAACACGCAAACCGAGAAACAATAAATTATAAAAATGTAATATTAGTTATTGAAAAACTGTTAGCTTCCGATTTCAAACTTGGGAAAACTGGTCGTCGGACGCATTTTGTGTTTCTATATTAATTGACTTTTAAAATTTGTATTAAAATGCAGATAACAATGTGTCTTGAACAGTTTAAACTTAAACTAGACTAAGACAAGTTATCGTGTAAGAATTTTATTTTATGTAAGTAAAGATATGTTTGATTTAGGAAAAGTAGTAAATTTAGCAAAAATGGCTGACAGCGCCTTTTAATTTAGAACTCTTAATTTATATACTTATTTCATCTTACGATATGATCTTATGATAGAACATAGACAAGTTTATATGGCTAATTATCCTGAACGAAGGCAGTGAAATTATGTCCTGTTTTTATTTAGTATTATTTTCAACTTGAAAAAAGCTAAAATTTATGAAAATACATATATTTTTTGTAATCTTCAACATACTTTATATTACAATATACTTTTATTTGAGTAATTGTTTCTAAATATTTCTGTACAATTTAGAAGCTAATGAAAAAACAACAATATTTATACAAAATTTAAGGCTGCAATAGAGATTGATCACTTAACTGCAACGATTTGAGAGCACATCACACAAAAACCCATGCGTGTCGACTTATCACCTGGTATGGTCAAATTAACAGGCTTATTAAGAAGCCTCGTAAGATTTATGCGTATTGAGACACGTAGCGAGTGTTTATTGCATTACATATACATTATAACTAATCAAGTGATTACAATGTAGATGATATTGGTATCTCCCATCTACCTTCTTTCTCACTAACAATTATACTAGTGATAGTCTGAATGTTATGTAAGGGTGTTAGCTTTTTTGTATAGCGGGCAACGAAGTAGGCGGGTCACTTTTATGTTAAGAGATCACTGCAGCCCATGACCAACTTCGCCACAATCCGCGCACAGCTTTGTTGCTGACTTTTAGCCGCTGGATGGGTGTAAATTGTAATGCCTTCGATATCATCACTCACACAGCGAAACACGAACACGGTATTCAACGAGTCCGTCGTATCACTTCGGACAGGCCGGCTTAATTAGGGCGTCACCATTTTCTTCAGCATAGTTCTCGCACTGCTAAACAGTGTTAAATCTAAACTCAAGCTAAAGATTCAATAAATTGTACATTTATTTCAAATAGGGGCTCGAACCACGTATCCGTGACGTCACCATAGTTTATAAGATCTCTCGGCCACAAGACTCCTAAAACACACATATAGCGCTGCCCTTTTTTCTTGTAGATCAGTGTTCTTATATTTTTTGTAAGCACAGAATTTTCTCTCTAAAAAGATCATTGCAATGAATGCAGTTATTGTATATGGATATATTTCAATCAGCACTTATTTAGTGACAGTATTACAATTACATTATATTAGCAAGTTAGTAGTAGTATAGACGCAAAGAAATATTAATATTTTAATATAATATAAATTAGAATCGACATTCCGAAATGTGGGAATAGAAGCAAACGTGACGCCACATGTAATTCACATACATAGACATACATACAGTATGATAATTCGCTTCATTTTGCGTCACGCAGACACGACATCTCGTCTCGGCGCGTGTGATCTATTTCCACGCACAATGAATACGGAATAAGAAATCAAGGCGACCGCTTTTCACCCGCAATTCTCCTACCGTAGGTGATATTTTCGAAGTGAAAATATGCGAGCCGGGTACCGCGCAACGCGGGAAATTTTTGTTTAGCGTGCAGTTCGAGCCCTTGGGCACGTATATCACGTTTCTCGCACTCGAACGTAACCAAAACGATGCGATAAATCTAAAAGTCTATTTTCATATAAAAGAAAACCGATTAAGGAGGCTTTGGCGATAGCGATCGCTCGAATGAAGCTATATATTTTCATGATCGAGCGGATTCTGGATCACGGACGACTGCCGACCGGTGCGTGAGAAAATTGAAAAGAAGCTATTCACTATTATCGTACTAGGCTTCAATCATTTGCATAAATTCATAGCGTCAAAACAATATTTCTTATTACTAGTTAACCGAGTGTTGTTTTGCCATATAAACATTGGAATTGATCGTAGAAGGGAGAAAAATTTAGTAGTATGTGTTTTTCAATTCTAAATCATAAAAATTGTTATCCAAAAAATAAAAAATCCATTTTTGAAAGATAGACGTTCACTGATTCTCACATCTACCTGACATGCACACAAAACTTCATAAATAGCGGTCGACGAGGCCGGCCGTTTCGGAGGAGTTAGGCAACAAATACCACGATAAAAGAATATTATATATGGAATTTATCACCTGGCGACTACTTATGCCCTAAAAACTCGGTTGTAAATTTAATAGAATTACATATTTCATTGTTTTCTTATTTGATAATGGTAGATACAATATGCATTATAAAAATCCTTCAAGTTCGGCGAATAAGTACAAGTTGTTTTATTCGAAAATGCTTTGATCACACCCAGTGAGACTGGAATTATAAATTTCCCTGGCAACGTGCCAACTTATATAAATTCAAGATTCTCTGTAGAACAATGTACAGCCTTAAAGTTAAGCTAGATGCGTAGTTTCTTAAATAAAATATGCCGTGTGGGAAGACATCGTCACCTCAACACGGATGGAGTGATTCCCATGAAGTATGCATGAAGTTACAAGGAATATTAAATGTGATGGAATGTATGAAGTGACGATATGATAATAAATAGAAACAAACTCATGCATATTTTTATGGATCGCTTTAAAAAAAATATTATTGTTTATACGAGAACTGTGTTAAAATATTATGGAAAAAAATGTATCCTTTCCTATATTATTACTAGTCCTAAGTTACGTCAATAAATACGTAGTTTTTTTTATACTTAGGTAATTTGTTGTAGGCAATGGGAAAGGCCGGTGTCCTCTGATTGCAATATATCAGGAACACCCATGATCAACGACAACACAATTAGTTATTCAGATGTGTTGTCCGCTTTTACGCGGGTTTTGTCATATAATTTAATAGGCAAAATAACCTAACTCACTTAACGAAACTTAGTATTTACCTACAAGAACTTCATGCTGGTATCCTACGAGCCCGTGCTATCCCTACGGACGATCATGTGATTGGATTATAAATACTTTTTATAATAATTTTAACCAAGACTGTATTGGTGTAAAAATATGGTTTTGTAAAAATCATTAATAAGACCTCCCTCTGTGAGACCATTTATTTTATTACAAAACATTTTTAATAAAGCTTAGTTATTACTAAGTACTAAAACTCAGCAATGTGATTAACGCATCTGACATTTAATACTTGCAGAGAAAGGTTACGGGTTCGAATACTGAGACAACTTTTAAATAAATTTTAAACAATCGTTAAAATATTTTGAAAACGTAAAATCTGTTAAATTGCATGTAGCAAATTTTGGCGTTTTTGAGAAATAAAACGCTTGTTAAATATGAAGAAAAATTAGAATTTTGTCGCGCTTAGCTCTGTCACTGTCTTGGAACGTAATGTCACTTTGTTTTGAATGCTGAGTTATCTTAGAACGTAATGGCGATGAACCTTATGTGAACTTCTACTAAATCTATTTTATGAAATTGTGTGAAATGAGAGGTGTTTTTCAGATACTTGTTATTGTCACACTTACTTATCTAAAACTAGTTAAGAATGAAGAAATAAACATTACAAAAACTTACTTATCTAAAACTAGTTAAGAATGTAGAAATAAACATTATTTTCAGAATTTTCTAATACAAAAACGTATTCAAAAGATGACAAACGTATAATTATCTTAAGGTACTAATAGATACCCTGATAGACAAGAATGTAATTTAACAAAACTATTCCATTTCCCATGCAATAGTTTATTTCCTAGAACATGTTCATACACCGTGGAGACCACATACGATCATGACGAAAAATTGTATCAATCATATACTACCAATCCACCCGATGCTAAGCTATGAATTTGCGAAACTTTAGATTTATATAAAGTGATGTTTTTATTACAGTTATTTATCTGTGTATAAATATGCAAAGAAATAAGTATTCCTTAATCAGAACTTGGCCACGCTTAGCGCTGTCACTGTCTATGAACGAAATGTCATGTCTTGATGGCGCGGGCGGCGCTTTCTTGCAACGCAAAGGCTGTTTAATTAAATATTTTATAATTTGTGTGCTGAGTGATATCACTCAGCACATTAGGTATATACCTAATTATATCATAATCACACCCATCATCCACTTTTGTCGAAGAGAATTTCTTTTTCGTTTTTATTTTTCAACCTACAATAATAAAAACTTTCAAATTTATCAAACGACGACGACCATATACGACAATTTAATTTCAATAGATATATTCCCGAGAGTATGAACAAATTAGGGGCGGCCCGCGTCGACGCGTCGACGACATGACAATGCCGACTTGGTCACGCACCAATCTTTCGCGTAATTTATAAAGATGGTAGAGAAATTACAACATCCTTAATACACTTGTCACGGAACAGTATTCGTTCAATTTAATAACTTCAATTGGGCGTAAATAAAAAGCACTTTCAATATACGTGTAATAGACACAAAAACAAGTTTACTGATTAATTCATAGATTATATTATAAAATACATATAAATCCCTAGAAGCCCTGGGTCTAATTCGTTCTTGGTGAGAATATTAACTGTTTATTATCGTCTTATTTAAGAATTTCTTACCATTAAAAAAAAATAATTATTAAAAAAAACTAAAAAAGTAAACAAACCATCTCCATTCGTCGCTATTGAAAAAAAAACTAAATTTCGCCTCACGTTCTGTTATAGATGGGTTAAAAATGTCAAGTGCTTCTATATCGACAAAGCCGGTTGAAGACAGTAGATAAATTGGCAACGTTGCTTTAAAAAGAGCGAGAATGGTTGGGCTGGATTTGCGGTTACGCCTTTTATCTGTAACGTGGAGGTACCCCAATCTATGCTAATGTTATAAAGATTCTTTGTTTGGTGAAAGACCTTAAACTCAAAAACTATGGATTTCAATTAAAAATTTGATTTATATATATATATAAATGTCAAGAATCACCATATATATGAAGACCATACATTTGTTTCAGACATACTTCATCATCATCATCATCATTTCAGCCGTAAGACGTCCACTGCTGGACATAGGCGTCCGCCTTGGACATACTTGAAAATATATTATTAGAGCTAGAATATTATGCTTGGGTATATGCTGACACTAATTGGGCCGGTTGGTCCGAAGTAATACCACTTGTTCAGTGTACATGAAATACTACATAAACTGTGTTTCGCTGAGTGATTTAGTATGTCGCAGGCCCTTCAAATGATAGGGTATAAGCGTCGAAAAAAATCGGAAACAAAACCAAAAACGGTGCACGTTGGTGACCTCTACAATGGAGGAGATCTGCCTTTTATACAATGCCTGTTATACAATAAAAACATAATTCATTTAAATTATATAATTTAGTTTCAGATAAATAGATATGTTAAATTACAATTCTCAATAAACTCAAGTAAAATTTCAAGAAATTAAGTTACCTATGAAGAAAAAGATAGGCTCTAAAGGACAAGAAAGCAAAGCCTAAAAATGCTTTAAAAATTTGTAATGATTTCTGTAGAAAATGACGTCATTATTATAAGAGCGGCGTAAAACAATAGAGAAACTGGTTCACTGTGTCGCAGTCGTTGTGTTAATGCACTCTACATATTGCAATTCGTATTTACGTACATTAAGCTGAAAATTATACATACAATTATTTCAACAAACTAAACGAATTCTTTATACACAATTAATTAATTAAAATTATTATTGGATTAAACATTCAACCGACCTAAAAAATTGCTGAAAAGGTAAATATTGTTTAATATTATATAATATCATGAGAAATCTATAAATTATAAGACATAGTTTTGTAAGATCGAAGCCCAGTCTTTCAATATATTTGTTATAAATTTCATAAGAGACGTTTATTATGGAACTATCAGCAAATCACTTAAAAGGCGCGTGAATTTTACGCGTACCTGACATAGGTATAAAAACCCGGCACCACACCCGCGGCCCAGAAGAGCCGTTAATGTTAGGTAAGCCTGCTGTTCGTTTGCCTCCCTATTTTCATTTAAAAATTACTTTATAAAATTAATGAAACTATTTATTCATTGTCCTGAAAATAATGGATATATTTTTAAAATCTGAACAAAAATAGAGCCACCAGACATGGAGGTCTTTTCGATTGATACTATTTACCAAAGCAGGTCCACGACGAAAGAAGAGTTGAATTAACCTGAATAAACGCATCGAATTCTTTATATTTCTTATAATTTTTATATTATTAATATTATAAAGAGCAATAGCAATTATTTAATCCAATTTTATTAGTGTTTTCGGTTTTTTGGACCCGGTTAGAAACGAATTAAGATATGAGTGAACATAATTTAATCATACGATTAATGATATGTTTCAAATCATTGCAATCTAATTGAAAGCGGTCGTAATTTGGGAAAAATAAGCTTCCGTCGAGCATTTAGAAAGTTTACAAAGAGGAAAAAAGCTTTATTAACCAGAAAATTAAAGCGAGCTTTATTGCGCTATCAAATTTTTGTTGGGGTATGGTAGCGTTTTATTTTTAAGAGATTGCATTTGAGTTCATTGAGGCGTGCCCGAATCTAACCGCGAACGAAGACCACTCTGTATAGAATAATCATAAAACTATATCACTGGATTCACATTTTAATCAATATTAATTACACGTTTTATATACAGTAGAAACTGTAAAAATCTCTGTTCAAGATGAACATAGTTTTCTTATAAAACTTTTACCAACAACACAATTATTTGAGACAACACATATATAATGATTATCTCTAAACTTCCAATAAATACAAGTTAATTACAATTACACGATTTATTTATTTATTATAAAACAAGTCATTTATAGTAAATAAAAAAATGTGTGTCAACCTCTGCAACTTGAATTTTTACGTCGAATAAAAATCCGCCACGTCGAAAACTCTATAACTCGATTTTTTTGGCATCTCCTGTTTCAAAATGAGTGTTTGTGTCCTGGCTGTACATTCATTTGATTAAAAAACAAATGGAATATGAAGAGAAAAAACATCCAGTTGTTCTTGAAGTAAAATATATTTCCAGAGCAGGTGTATAGCGTAAGAGAATTTCTCCCAACCAGCAACCGACTCACGAGCGAGTGGTAAATTTAAGCTATTTTATCGGTACCCGGTAGTTCAAGACATTTTCAATCCAAGCTTTAGAACAATGTCCCGCTGAACCCATACAACAATTAGAGCATAAATTCTCAATTGAATCAGTATTTTTGTTCGCAAATCACGTACCGCTGCTAGAGCCAGAGATTTATATAAGGAGGCGTCAAATTGAACAGCTCAAAGAAATTGATGGCCCCCTTCAAAGCGTAGCTGAGAATCATGATAACCGGTAATTATGTTTCCGATGTATGTTATGTGCAATTCTAGGAGAGTTTTAATAAACATTTATTTACGGTCAGTACCATTATATACGGCTATAATAATAAACAGCGAAGCAAGTACTAGCGTATGCTGTTAGGAGTTTATGGAGAAATTTCAAAAATATTTACAATCAATAAAATGACATAAATAAATAAATACAGTTATTGAAAAAGCGTAAATTTACTAGTATCTAGAAAAAAGGATTGTACCTACGACAAAACCGCAATATTTAAAGGCTGTTGAAATAATAAAGATATTTTACGAGGATTAATCAATATCTACACAAATATAAATACGTTAAACTTTAGCGTTGCCTGCGGAGGTATTTCCAGACCAATACTACTTGGGAACCATAAAAAAGAGAGCGTACCTCTTAAAGGCCAGCAACACACAGCCCTTGGATACTCACAGCCCAGTAGAGGCAGAAGAACGCTAATCCTAGTAGAGCCTTCTGCTTCTGTGCCTCTGTTTTCATAAAAAAAAATAAACAAGTGACAAAAAGGAAAAAACACTCTCTCGGCTAAAATGGTCCTTTGAGCAGATACAATCTGCAATGCTTTATTAAATATGAAACCCGCGCACCGCCAGCGATACGCCAGATTAGAAACACAATGAGAGCAGTACACGCTTATCACATCAAAGGCATGAGCCATAATTTAAGCGGAAACGATATTCCCACCAGTGAATTCCCGATCAAAATTTAACGCCTGAATAAACATAAGCACAAGACATTCCGCGAAAGAGATGCCTTATCGGGGCAAAAATTCACAAAGACGCCGGAGCCAATTGAAAATCCTTATACAATGTATGAAACATGATGGAATGAAACAAAAATAAAAATATTCTTCGATAAATGCCCTGATAATTAAAAAAATATTTTTCGTATATTATAAATCGTTTAAAATAAATAATAAATTGATGTTTTTTGAACGTCAATGAGAAATGAAGCATTTTAACGCGAGTCGCGTACCTACGATCTGAAAAATATACATTTGAAAGATCTGAACAAAATAGGACTACTTTGCTTTTACAACTCTCGTTTGATACTTCGTTTAAACAAATCGGTTCATGAACTGCGAGAACGAAGTTTCACAAACAAAAAAAAAACTCTTTTTCAATTTCTTTGAATGTCGGTTAAAAAATCAAGTCGCGTGTAGTCTGCAAAATACGTTGGACTCATTAGTTAATTAATCTTTCACGTATAATATGGTACAATCTGACCTATAACATTTTTTAATGTTCTATAATTACCAAAGATTAAAAGCGTATGACCTTTTTAAAGGGCAGATATTTATGGCTATTAAGCGACAATAGTTTGGCTCACGGTTACTTCACAGCACCAATATTATACGTCGCCGCCCCTTACCTGAAACAATACATCATTAAAATATTACTTACTGAGACTTGAAACGTGTTTTTTCACACCTACTCTTCGCTTTTTGTAAGTAATTTGATCTATACATATTAACGGCTTTGTGAACTTATGATACATTTTAGTGCCAAGGTACTACATCAAATTAAAAACATATTTGTTCTTTATCAAATTTAGCATGATAATTTGACATCACACACACGAAGTACCTCTGTAAATCTAATCCCTATTAGTAGCTGTCAAAATAACCACCCTAAGTTTGAGTTTGTATACAAACAACTTGTATAATAGGCGGTCATTCATCGGCCATTGTACTATTGTTTTCAGTAAATAATTAGTTAAGAAATCTCGAACACTCTAAAAGCACTTCAGAAATCTACGGCAGCGAAGTTGCCAGAGTGTCATATAAATCCTCTTCGTAAGCAAACATTCCAGATCTGCGCAATTTTTATTTATCGCGATCCCAACTAACTGGCGCAACTTTCAATAATAATTAAATCACTGGCTGGAGAGCGCATCGGTTCTATCAGAGCGGCCATTAAGTTCAACTACAGTTATTATTAACTCAGCCCACGATGCCGCGGGAAACTTTTTGATTGCCTCGCCGATGTCATTCCCCGCTACTTGATTTGAAGATGCCAAATAATTACAAGTTTCTGAACTGAAAAGTTATTACAAGAAAATTAGGAAACTTAACGGTTTGCGGCCGCTACTCGTTTGCGGCCACGAATCAATTTTCTCACAAACAAGATTTTTCATACAAGAACCTCGACACTAACTCAACGCAGAGAGTTTTATTTCATTTCGAAATTTTCTTTTTTTTTATTTTATAGCGGACAACGGAGCACGTGGGTCTTCTATACGGTTTGTGTTGCCGGCTTTTTATGCCGCTTAAGCGGTATTTTAAGAGCTTCTATCTAGATATCCTTTCTCACTCAACGATTTTCAATTTCAAACACAAGTACCATTTCAGCTGAGTATTCTGTGAGCCCATGGTATCACTTCGGACGAGCCGGCCCAATTAGTCCGTCAGCAAATTGTTCAGCATGGATCTCCCCAGATTGCGACAGTATTAAAACACTCACCCGGCCACCGTCAAGCCCTCCAGAGACCGAATAAATTATAATTGTAAGAACGAGCCCAATTCATTTCAATTCATTCTGAAATCGCTGTTCGATGAGATAAAATATCAATAATATTCGCTAAGCATACATGCATGACCAACATAAGACCTCCAATGGATAAATCAGTTAAAAGTATTAAAGTATACGCTGGCTGGACCATAAAGAACAGTTAATAAGACATTAATGTACGAAACGCTATAGCTTCGAGCCTCTTGGATACCCACAAATTGTGCCCGATGTAGACGCGAAGCAGAGATAGCGCGACTCTGCTCTGATAACAATTTTATATAGTAGCATTAGCGTACCGCCTATCTGCCCTTGCTTATACTTAAATAAGACCTGCAATACTTTCTTCTCATTTTCAATACAACAGATCATGATACACTATCAGATGCTAATTGTTATATACAGAAATATCACCATCTCGATCCGAGACAAAACATGAACGCCAATGAATGAAGCAGACTCGCCTTCAATTCGTTAATCGAAATTACATCGGACATTTCATTTAAAACGGAAAATTCACTGGGAATAGTGTCATTGACGCTATCGCGAAGCCAATTGCTTATCTATTCGTGATACACAGCTTATTTTAACGAAGTATCCCGTTCGGCTATCGGCCGATCTGTCGTCGTGTGCAGGCACCAATGTTGGGCCTAATGCTGTTTAATTAACTCGTATTCATTATCGAATCGCGCGGCGCGTGCAGCCAGGCCGCAGGTGCCTGGCGAAAACCTCGGCCCGTGGCTCGGATATTGTTGTACCAATAACAATAACACCAATGTGGTGGAATATTTACCTCTATCTACACAATACAGCTAATGATAAAGAAACAACCGCACTCATAAACTTGGCGAGAATCTTCAGCGCATGTCACGAGATGAAGAAGATACGAACGTACGAGACATTTAAAAACGTTACACTAAAAACATTTTCTTGTAAACTTGACGTTATTGAAGTGCTCGATAAAAAAAGGCGCGTTTACGATCAAGAGATTCTTCCAACGGAATACACGATGTTGATAAAGAATTTAATAATCATAAAAATCGTTTGCTAACTTTCAAAGATTACGTTTATTACGATAAAAAATATAGTGAAAAACAACAGTTAATTACAATTCAAAAGTATTTACGTATTAACAAAAAGACACCTCTCGGTTTTATACCCAGCGTGAAACGGAACTTGTACTGTGTCGCAGAGTGAGTGAGGATATCGGAAGCGTTTAAGAACGCCGCTTAAGTGGCGTAAAAAGCAGGCAACTCAACTCAACCAAAGCGGACTTTAGCGTGGTATGGTGGAGGCATGGGCGGCGGTGTTCTCTTACTATAAGGATAGGCAAAACCACCTATCTACGAGGCTCTCAAAAAGTAACCCAAATGAAGTCATATCAAAACATTCAAATTACGACAATGGACAACTTCATTAGAACTACGAAACATGATCATGCATCATGCTATGTATTAATCCGCTGGGAATTCGTGTCGTCGACTCGAGAGCAGCGAGAGAAATATAAGGCTATTAATATTCGGTGGTTGAGCGTTCAAGATAGCTCCGGCACGATCAGGTGACCGTGATGCATTGCTTTGTATCCACGTCTTAATGCTTGATCTACGGCCGGCAACGATACTTCCTAGGGAACTTGAGATCCAACACTGTTTACTCAACTGACACTCGTCCTAAATGGCGCCGCTGTTATAGGCTATCGGATTTTAAAGTGAAACCTTCACTTCAACACTTGGGTAATTTCAACATTTTGCAGGTAGACAATAAAATGACCGTTTTAAGTCATTATGTGCCAAGTAATCTGGGAAATCAGAGATAGTAGTTAAGTGGTCTTATAACCCTACCACTATGCTACGGGTATCGGGTTCGACCCCCGGGCCGATTGTAAATTTTCAATTATTTGTAATTTATATTCGGTCTCTGGAAGTGCTTAGCGTTGGCCGGGCGATTTAAACATGTTGGATATTTGGATATTGCACTCTGGAGCGTCGCGTCACACATATTCTCTCGCTAGAGTGGAATGCATAAATGCCCGTTAAAAGGGTTATATGTTAGATATATGATTATGATATTAGATTTTTGTTTACCAGCCAGTTTTTATCAATAAAAATCTGCAAATAATTAATTTCCATCGACTATATCTATGCAGGTACAGCGACAAAAAACATTACAGACAGACTTTTCAAATACTACTATCCTCATTTTATAAAAAAGAATGATAAATTACACGTGCTAATAGGATACCATAGGCACGCGTGAATTCACAATACGTCTCGTTAACGCTGATGTAAGCATGCAAGTTGAGGTATAGTTAGCATAGCAAAAGTTGTTAACCTCGAAATAGCATATTACAAGAACAATGAACCGCATAAAAAACCACGCACACCGTAAGCACTAACAAAAATAAATATTCAAACCCGTTCATTACACAGCTCATTATTTAAATTCATAATAGAGATTCTAATCTAGCATTAGGATCGATCTTGTGAAACATAATAATAATGCCGACGCGAAAATTCGATTAACCTCACATATGAGACTGGTAATTGACAAGCCTTGTTAGATTATGCAAACTGCGGCACCAAATCAGACAAAAATGCTAAACAGCCAGTTTAAAGCTGTGCGCTGTCGCGAGTCTTCTCTAAATATAAGTACTGTTGCTAGAGATCACCGCCGTCCATGAACAACCGCGCCAAAATCCGCTCTTTAGTTGGGGTTGGGGCTTTTTACGCCACTTAACCGATATAATTTCAAGGACCTCCGACATCCTCACTAAGCGAAACATATTACAAGTACTCTTTCATGCTGTTCTGTAAGCATATGCTTCAGCGTGGCTCTCCAGAGGGTGCGACAAAGTTAAAATACTCACCCGGCCACTGTCAAGCTCTTTTAAAGACCGAATATATAAAAATTATACATTTTTTTATTGGGCCAGGGAACGAAGCAGATACCTCTCTCTCTCTTTGTGGTAGACTTATAAGACTACTAAGCTACGATTTATCAAAGTAATAATTTTCCCATTTGTATAAAACAGAATCTCTTTTAGATTTAATATATACAAATATATTCAAAGCAAAAACTTCCAAGTCTAAAAAACAATAAATAAATTACAATAATCGCTTGCTAATCTATAGTTTTTTCGAATATTAATCTTGTTTAATACAGTCTTAATAAATAGCTGGGAGGCTATTAAACAAATTTATGAGAGACAAAATGAGAAATAGGAATCAAAGCTATCATCGTTATATTAATCTGTTTAAAAATCGATCGCCGTTATAATCTACTGTCTTAGAGTTAGACGAAAACATACTTTGTGTTCATTTAAATCCATTTGGCTCGATGGAGACATTACCTGTTGGCGTCATCCTATCAACGCGTCAAGCTAAATATAAATTAGTCTAATGGCTGTATACATGTCAGAGAGTGTCTGTCCGAGTCGGACCCTTACGACCCCAATACAGGTCCAATTTACGACCGTCCCCCGATGAAGGGTACGGCAGTTTACAACACAATCCGAAACATGGTACGTTTTTATCTTATACATGGTAATTCTCTCAGATAAAAGTGTAAAATTCAAGTTGAGCTGTCACGTCGTAAAGTTGCTTGCGTAAAAAATATCAAAAAATCACCTACACGCCCCATATAATACATTTATATTGCTCTTCGGAACAGATGAGATCTGTTCAAATTGAATTGACTTTTGGTAATTCAGGTTAACAGGGCTTTATTTTTATATGTCATGTACTTTGGGACAACCATAAAACTGACCTTTTAAACTGAAAGGGACTTTATGCGTTTGGCAAAATCGTAAATATTATTTATCACGCCAGGGCATTGACCTCAAGTTTAATTGCAAATAAATTTGAAAAATTCCTTACAGAAGGCTATCTATATTGTCACCAGCTAACCCCGGCAAACGTCCTGCCATATACATGAATAAAATACTACTATTGCTATTAAAACTAAGTGTTGGAGGTTGAATAATGAAAACTTAGGATATGCATTGTTTAATGCCAAAATATAAAAAACATTAAATATACTAAAATATAAATCTTTGTAGTGAACAACCGCAATAACTTTGACGGTATTAAATATGTATAACGAATGCTCAGAACTACCTGATATGCAAATAGAATTGCATTAAAATCGATCGAGATGTATCGGAACAGTTAGAGAACAAACATCACGATAAAATTATATTAATTATAGGAGCGTTCAACTTTTAATTATCATTATATTGAATAATTCAAATTTATATAAAACTTAACAATACAACATCAACAAAACTTAAACTATATGGTACGTTTAAAAGGAGGTAGTGCTCGACTGTACGCCACACCACAAGTGACTGAGATTGATTTGAGATGTCGGATTTCAGCGCCTCCCAAAAAGACATTTCCCAGTGAAGTTGTGGCACTATTATGGAGGCAGAGACACAAATATAAGGCAAGAAAATATACGTAACATAACGCCGTGGTCTTTTCGGTAAGAATTGAATCAGCTGATAGACTGAGTTTCATGTCAATCAATTGCATAAGAGAGAAAGTTCACGTGTGATCTAATACTTTGACGTTACAATGAACTCTTTGTGGTGAGCTTATATTATACTAGGATTGTATGAACATAATTTGAAACAAGTGGGTCACGCGTGTGATATTCAATTTAAAATATAATCACCTTTGCTTGAAATGTTTTTTACGGCACAACGAATTACGGCAAATCATTTTTATATGAGTAAATTACAAGGGGTTACTTATAAGTTAAGAAAATTATAACAATTGCCTAGGATAAAGATATGTTTTGATAAATTTATTAATATACTTGATAGTCATCTTTATCAAAATTGTTAGTCATTTTATTTAAATATAAATTGTACCTTTATGAGAAAAATAAAAATATTAGTAATATAGTTAATTTGTTTTGTTTGAAAATAAATCGCCCGTTTTAAATACGCACCGGAAGATTTGAATACGCACAAAGCCAAGTCATAACATAATAACATAAGTACTTTAAAATTACCAATTGGTGATATATAAATGATTGAAAATTTACATTCGGACTGAGGATGGAACCCTAATTCATAATAACACTTATCTGCAAACCTCTCTAGACAACACGCGTAGCATTTAGACTCCTAAGAGATAATTCTAATAATAAAACATGTTTAATAAAATAATCATAATATAAATGATCATTAAACAATATTCAATTAGGTATAAAACATTTAATACCCTACTAATAATATTATAAACACGAAAGTTTGTAAGAGTTTGATAGATGGATAGTTGTTACTCTTTTACGCAAAAACTACTGAACTCATTTTAATTAAACTTTCCAATAATACAGCTCTTACATCCGTATAACTCATAGGCTATGATTTATAATTACATTGTGTAAGAACTAATTTTATAAGAATAAATAAATAAAACACTTAAATAAAATCCCATAATCAAAACAAGTGTGGCAGTTAGCATCTCATATATAAACCTTACACTTCAGTTTCATACTAAACATAAACATTAATCGCTCCTAAGTCATCCGAGCTCATTGTTCCCGAGCTAAGAGGTGACAAGACATTTAATTTACATAACAGCTCAACTAAATACCACGCTATAATAAGTGCATGACCGATCGTTACGCTCTCACAGAATGCGATAACTGATCAACCACATCCGTTACGTTTATCAGATTCAATAGAGCCTTAACCGTAGCTCATAAACTTAATTAGGTAAAATTAGAAAAGGCTGCAAGCTAAAGGTATCGTAGAGAGAGTACGTCCTACTTTTTACGATCTATATGATAAGGCTTTATTTCTTAAATAATAGCAGGCGATAGGGCGATAGGATTTATTCTGATGGGTAGAGCGTTATGTAGTACATACATAAATTCGAATCTCAGCGTTTTTGAAGCGTGATTTGTTGGAAATTTGAATGTTTCGTAGGTCTGAGTTGGCAAACACTTGTTCATATCACTGACTGACAACGGTGGTTGATCTCAAATATTATAATTTATATGATTGGGCCTTTAGAAATACATTAATTCGTGTCGCAGCATTTGTAACAACTCCGAAGCAACTAGACTGAGGTCTTAAGTATATATTCAGGAAATATAGATATACAATTTTTCATAGCCCTAATGATAAAGTTGGTTTACGCAAAATATTATTATGGCAAAACTATTGTTAGATCAGTTACTACATATTAAATCTAAATTACTGGTAATGAAGCCTTTAAAAATAATGCATACAGATGACCATTTTTGCTTAATATATATTCATCAACACTAACTGATTGACGTGTGTCTCTCGTTATACATATATTCTTGCCATAACAGTTATTACAACTTGATTTGACTTGTATCTGTACCTTGAAGACCTTCAAAAAAAGAGTGGACATATCCTTAAATGGCTATCAACACGCCAGCCACGCAGCAGAGGCTGGGGGAGTTCATGGACGGAAGACCGCTGTTTCTAGGCGAGCCTCCTGGTCGTTTGCCTCGATGTTATCACAAAAATTACGCGACTCTATATCACCAGCCACCCGCCGTACGAAGAATCTCGTAAAATTCGTCGCTCACTAATTGATTGTGAAGACACACGCCCTGAAAGCATTTGCAATGGCGCCCGACAATACCTATCGCATGCATGACAGGGCAATAAACGTCTGGCTAATGTCACTTCGTAAATATTCATCGCGGACGGTCGCGTGTAGGCCTGCACTTATAGGCGAGGTTGAGGCATTAGACAATGAGATTTGCATAGGCGGGCGTCCCTAACTGTCAACCGGCACATCTAATCCGAGCACAGGGAACCGATACACTTCCATTAGACACGCTTTAATCAATTCAATGAATCACATCTGAATATGAACGCGACTTCATTTATGTCACTTACCGATTTAGTTCTACATGAAGGTGATTCAAAATTATGAAAAAGTACAATTACAGATTTTATAAAGAGATTGCTTAAACTTGTCATAAATTTTTTATATAGCTAAGGTATCTATATTCTTAATATAAATACAAGTTAGTTGCTACAACCGATAACCATCTTGCAAACTAAAGAATGTAAACTTACTAGAATGCTAAGTACAGATTCAAACTACATGTACTAATATTATAAAGGTGAAATAATTGTTTTTTCGAATTGACTAGGGTTTAATACCACTTGATGGACTTGAAAAATTCACACACCGATAGGAAACTACATACCCCGCGAACATAGATTATTTAGTTTTTACACAATATCGATCCATATTATTACGCCAATAATATTATCCGAGATGTACAAATAACCTTAAAATTAAAATATATCGCGTGCGCCGCGAGTGATTTTAATTTTAATACAAACTACACTAGCACGATATTGACAGACTATTATAGGTACATCACAATAACATTTGTTTAAAAAAATTGGGGATTAGTATTATAGTATTAGACAGGCACTAATATACATCAGTTACATACATCACTTGAAACTGTTAAACATTATTCAATTTTTGTAATATCTATAAGAAATAGTTAATTTTTTTGGCTATAAAACCAACGAAGTGTCGAGTTTTCGCGTATATTGATTCGGTAGGCACTTAATACAATTTTACTTTGAAGCATCAAACACGTTTTAGCTTAAGTACAGGAGCTTCTGTAGCAGTGTTCGTTTAATATTTATTGCTGATAAATATTTTATCACCAATGATTTTCCTGTATAACGTACCATGTGTCATTGTGTATTCATGATGCGTTGTTGCAATAATGCGCTTACAAACACTGGCCTCCCTTAACTCCATTCTTCCAAGGTGCGGGACGACTTACGCTAAGTTGAAACTCATGTTGCTCTCGGCTAACTTATTACGACAAAGTTCTTTATACTTTCCCTTATAAAGCTTAATTCTCTGGGTTTTAATAGAAAAAGGCTTATGAACGGACGGTACATAAAGCTAAAAACTATCCACAAAGCCTATAATTTAAATTTGACTAAATCTAACAAATTTTCCCTATGATTTAAATAAAGATATTATAATGATTTCAGAAGGTTAAATACAATATATTATTCTGAGAATAGACAATATACTTCGCGATTTTCAAAAACTTCTGTTCTCTATATATATGAAAGTTTTAACGTTACCTTTACCGTTTTTAACTATTTTTTATGAGATAAGTGAGATAAACGAGCAGTAGACTCGCCTAAGATAAATGGTCCTTAACCCGTGGACACCCAGCC